>WSFP011434892.1:0-21210 GCA_009831015.1 Picea engelmannii
TTTTTGCTGATAGGAACAAAACCCACAGAGAATTCAAAGTGGGTGATCATGTTTTCTTGAAAGTGAAATCTAACAAGATTTCCCTGAAGTTGGGAAGTTGCACCAAGTTGGCACCAAGATTTTGTGGGCCTTTTGAAATCTTGGAGAGGATTGGTCCAGTTGCTTATATGATTGCATTGCCTGCATCTATGTCTGTTCATAATGTCTTCTATGTATCATTGCTAAAGAAATATATACCCAATGCTAATCATGTTATTGATTGGAATGTGATTTAGGTGGAGCAAGAAGGTGCTTTTCAAGTGCATCCGATGCACATTAAGGACCGAAAAGTCAAGCTGATCTAGAAACGAGCCATAGGGCTTGTAAAGGTTCAATGGACCTGGTACGGTCTTGAGGATGCTACTTGGGAGCCTAAATATGCAATGCAAACAGAATAATCGCATCTTTTTGAAGATTTTTGAAAACTCTGTTATATATGGTTGTATGATGCATTCAGGAAAATGCATAAATAAGTGGAGGGGATTGTAATATCCCTTGACCGAACCCAATTTCAAATGTAATATAAATATACTTAAGTTGGTGAGTTTTTTTTACCTCATTTGGTAATGCACACCATGTGGCATAGTGTGCGCATGAACTGCGCAGTAAAATGATGTACTATGCACATCACAGGATACTGTGTGTAGTGACTAAGGTGCATACAGTATGGAGGACAATGAGCCTTCTGTATATGATATGCATTATAGGTTGGTTAGTCAGTTATTATAAGTTGGGATGCTTATGTTTTGGTATTAGGCCGAAATGCCTAGATGTCAAGGGCCAATGCGCATACTTTGTACATGAATCATGATTAATATAAATACATAGTTACACACAGACTGACCACGATAAAAGAGATGGGGGACTGAACTTCACTAGTTAGGGAAAGGGAGGGCCAAAAGTTAAGGGAATATCATATTGATATTCCTAAAACGTAAAGTATGGATAATTATTTTATCCTAAGTTCTAAAGTTGGATACAAGTGGACCAAAGTAGCTTCCGATATGACAAGTGTCAAGTTGGGGACATGCATTCATATCGTGGGAGACTTAGCTAATTTGGGTGATCTTTTCCATGGGGGGGAATTTTTCCAGACTAGAGCCTGACCATCATTCTCACCATCACTTTTCACAAAGAGTTCATAGTGATTCTGGTACACACTAAGTTATCCATTCAATGATTCCATGGCTATTTTCACTCACGCATTCTGGTATCCTTGAGACAATCATTTCACCATTTTGGAAGTTCTTCCCATGCCTCCTTTTGGTTGGTGTACCTGGTTATATTGGAGAGGGATTGAAGAAGTGGGTTGTTAGTGTTATAACCCTAATTTTCACCAGACATGATTACCTAGCATCAGGCCATCTCAGATTCCTTCTTTGCCAAAACACTGCTGAACAACTCTTCTTAAAAACCTCTTTTATAAAGGCCCATATGTGCTACTCCATTACTGCATGCATGTACATGCTAGCTGACCTAAAACAACCTGCATGTACCTACAAAATCAAGAAAAAAGGAAAGTTGTCGACGGAACACACACCTTTGGGTGAGTGAACTAAACCTTTCAGCCATGCATGGACGAGGGTTTGACTGAATACCTAGCTTCTTCTAGCCTATAAAAGAAGGGTTAGGGGTCCCATTTGGAAGAGGAGAATCATAGTAGAGAAACTATACCCATTTTCACATTCCCTTTGTCCCAACCCTTTAGCCATCCTTATGCAAGGAGAGATACAGAGAAAAGAAGTTGGAGGACAATTGAAGAGGAGCCCAGGACCAGGTTCGTGGAGCAATGCCCAGCTTCGTCATTGTAAGTTGATTTGTTAAAGTTGATAATAAAGAAATATTTTTCCCGTCCCGCCATATGAGGTGTTCATAGTTTATTGCATACATATTTGAATCTCTAACCCATTAATTTGGAGGTCAAATGCATGTAGATTTTGTTGTGTATCTTGTGTGAATGAAGGTCAGCCTTGGGAGGAGAGTTGCAGTTAGAGATCTATCAAGCAGGAAGAAGGATCAATATCAAACGTCTGAAATAAGGTATGCTCACTTAACTACGTATTTTCTTAAGAATAATGGGGATTAGCTCTGGGAAGATGGTAGAAAATAGTATTCTTTAGGTCTTTTATCCATGCATAATTTAACTCTAAATGGTAGTCTGTAGAGGGATTTCCCACTCACAACAGTTAGACCCATAAGCAGTTCTCTAAGTGAGAGAATTGTTGGGGATTGATTCACGAAGGTCTTAAACTGCAGCTACAGTGCTCTAAGAATTCTGGTCTGGCTTGTTGCTGAAGACCTGGAAGGGAAGTGGGGCAGCCGAGGGACTATTGAGAAGAGAAGGGGCACACTTCCTTGGGTGGGACAGGCATGTGGGGAATGAGAGGTTGTAGGTTGTTAGTTGAGTGAGAAGTTCTCTGAGTGAGAGAATTGTTGGGGATTGATTACCGAAGGTGATAAACTACAGCTACAATGCTCTGAGAATTCTGATCCGGCCTGTTGTTGAAGTCATGGAAGGGAAGTGGGAGAGCTGAGGAACTATTGAGCAGAGAAGGGGCACACTTCCTTGGGTGGGATAGGCATGTGGGGAATGAGAGGTTGTAGGTTGTTAGTTGAGTGAGCGCCTAAGACAGAGTCTTTCCTATTGTCCTTGAGCCTTAGCTTGGATAGGAGCCCTTTACCCTGGGTGGAGTTCAGTCCCAGCTCGGGGGTGACTCACTGTTGAGAGTGATGAACAGTGTAGTCTATGGTTGGGAGGTTCGTGGATGGTCTGTAAGAAGTTCGTGATAGTCTTTCTAAGATAACTACCAATTGTATGATAAAATGATATGTTGTTTTGTTATTTACATGCTTATGTTATGATTTTAGCATATATGTGATTATGATTGTTTGTGTGCTTATGGGTAATTTCCTGTAAATGATGCATATCTGTGGTTACTGTTATTTCCATATAAAAGTCGTATGTCATAGAAAGAAAATTGATGTTTAACTTTAAAGCTTCCGTTATAATGTTGTATGTGTATGTTTTAGATGCATGTAGTTTAAAGAGTAAATATAGGTGGCATAACTCAGTTGATTACTAAGAATGTTACCGATTGGTGTCAGAGCATGAGTGGTTTCTCTGGAGTGGTGCCCTTCGGCTTGAGGTTGGCCAGGGGAAAATTACAAATTGGTATCAGAGCTTCAGTTCAACACTGAGCTTGGATGGGCTAGAGGGGTTCAGTTGAAGTGAATATTCAGAGAAAAGTAACTTCAAACTGACCAAAATTGGAGTGATGGAGTATCCTTGGAAAAGGTTGGCATACTGGCATGCATGGTAAATTTTGGCACCGCATGGGAAAATGTTGGCATGCCAATGTGCATGGTAAATTATGGCATCGCACGAACGATTATTATGTGTAGATGCATGCACTGAATTTAACCTTGCACGGTGAGCACACACATAGTAAGGTGCACATGGGGTGCACAAGTATTGATTAACGCAGATGATTTTGGTTGGTACGTGCATATGTATGAGTATAAGTTGTGTCGCGATAGTGTATTAAGTAGTGTGTGCAGATAATTGGGCCCAATGGAATATGTTGAACTTGACATGGTGCATGCATAAGACGAAAATTCATGTGGAATATTGGTGCGCGGTATCAAAACTGTGCGCAGTGGGTATTTGCACACGATGTCGGAGTAGTGCGTGTAAGTCGTGGGTGCGACGAAGAAGAAATGCATAGTAGATTTAGGTGCGCATAAAAGCATTTTACCTTGTGATATTGCTATGCACGTTAAATATAAATCAACAGGTCGAAGTTTAGTGCGCGCGAAGTCCCTTGGAAGGCAATGAGTCTGATTTTAAATTGCATATTAATAAAAGAAAAAGAAACACACAACTGCATTGATGCATTAATTAATTAAAAATAATTCTGAACTTTAATTTCCTTTGATTTAGACAGATGAAAATAAAATATAAGATTACAAGAAAAACTTATTATAAAAGAGAACAAGATTCAAAACATCACCAGTTAGAAATTGTAATAAAACAGTCTAAAATCCATTTATGTATTTATATAATCGTAATAATTACAAATTACAAAAAGAGGATGACAACAGTTAGCATGTTGAAAAAGGGTCATTTAAGAACATGCCTATCATCTCTGGTACTCTTTACCTCCGCTACTGATTGTTCAAAATTCACTAAGACATGCTTATTTTAGTTGAAGACTTACTTCAACTTAGTGATATCCGCCTTCAAAGAAGTGTCTAAACAGACCGGTTGATTCTCTCCAACACTTTCAGCCACTTCAGCCATAGATTCCTCCTTCTTCTGCCACTTTCTCCTTTTCTTCTTAGAGGATGGCTTGTTGATGACTAAATCCTTTATAGTGGGATTCAGCCTAGATTCCAATCGTGAGTCTATAGTTGGCTTTGTGTGGAACTTAGTTGCTAAAATATGTGCAAGAACCCTTTCCTCCTTACTCGCAAGAAAGTCTATCATATTGCTCAAATAACCAGTCTCACTTGACTTAGCCTTGTTCATGTATCCCAGGTTGGGGATATCAAAATGTGTCTTTATAGAGAGTAGGAAGTGTTGGCCCTTGACCAAGTTTTGAAGAATACTTGGTCATATTTGATTGTTTTTGGGACTTCAATAGCTTGACAAAGACGGAGCGCAACGCGAAGCGGAAATTAGGGAAACTAGACCTATTTTTGGGTAACTTTATGGTTTTGTGTTAATGTAATGGGAAAGGGATGTCGGCCTGTGGGTTCACCCATGTTTAGGCCCATTTTTGTAATCTATAAATATATACTTAGGAAATTTAAGAAGAGAGAGAGTAGTACATCTATGTGATGTATATTTGATAGCTTAGTGCCAGGAACTAGATCTGTGTGATCGAATGTATCTTGTAAATGCTCTGTGCATGATTGTAAGAAGCTCACAAATTGTTTTGTGCTGAAGTGCAAGGACGAAGGGTCTAGCGAGCTGCGTAAATCTTTTGTCCTATGTGAAGCAAGGATTGTTGAAGCTCTGTGTTGTAACTGCTTGACTGAGATAATAAAGAAGAAGATCTTGTGGGCGTAGCCCCATGGTGGGGGTGAACCATGGTAACTTTGTGTATTGTGCTTTGTGATTCAACCTAATGTGTTTATATCCTTCCTGGCTAAGTGCTTGATGTGATTAAATAGATTTAGTTATGCTTTGTGCTTCTAAGATAGAAATGAATGTTAGATATGATATGTAAGATGCTTAGTGATTGATCTGTTGAACCTGATCTATCTTGTTGTGGCTAAGTGTTGAATTATCTTAGATATAAGTACTCACTGTGATACTCTATGCTATCTGTGAAGTGTTGTAAGGGTTGAATATTGATGGATAAACCATGCTAGATGATTGCTAAGTGCTATAATCACAGATCAATGTCCTAGCTAAGGTTGTAGAAATTTGAGTCCTACAACCACCCCTGCATCTACCTCGGGTGAGGCTTCATATACTTCGCAGGTGTTGCCAAAAGGGCTGGTAGTTAGGGTTTTGTTGGTGCGCTCTTGAGCGTTGAATCCCAGGTCTGCCCTTGTGCTAACAAATGGTTCCATTGTTGGGACTTGAATCTGTGTAATGGAATGTCAAGGTGGTTTCCATCGAAGACAAAGATTCAAAAGTGGATAGAGGATCAAGAGAAGGACTTCACTGAAGCCAAGAACAAGAACCCTAAACTGAGTACTGAAGATTGGCTACAAAAATACATCTTCTCCGACATTCACGAGATCTTCTTTGGAGGTATACACCAGGAGTTGTTTGAGTGGTTGGCTAAGTTACCCAATACCCAGTTCGATATCAGATCTAGACCTCTTGTGGTTTGGACACCAGTGTTGATCCAGAAAGTCAAGAGAGTCGACAACACTGTATCCATAGTTGTAGATCACTGGTTTGATAGTACCATCAGAGGGTATATCACCAAATTTGTTGTTGACAAAAGAGAATCATAGAGTCAGGTTGAGAGATACTTATTCAAGGGACCTAGAGGAAAATTTTTGCAATTTATGAAGCTAAGAATCAATATGCTCCTGCATGAAAAACACATCCTAAAGATACAGTAGATCAGATGGATCTGAGAAGACTAATGTTCATAAATTCAGACATCAACAATGACATAGAAGTAGGACATACGTGCAATGGAAAAGTATTATGAGGGGGTCACCTTGAGAACTTGTTTAAGAAAAACTATGGAGAAGAGGTTTTCTACAGTGGAGAAGAGGTAGATGTAACCGACGAAGAGCATCCAGAGCCCACCCAAACAGAAGAAGGGGAAGCTGAAGAACTGTTCCAAATTGAGATAGAAACCTCAAGAAATGCATAGACTATTGAAGTAAGTAACATTAATCCTCTTGTTGTCCCAATAGTACCTAGTAGTCAGAACAGTCAGAACCACCAGAGTCCTCAGAGTACTGTTACTGGTAGCTCAACATCTATTCAAACAAGAAACCTAGTCAGTTCTATGGCAGATGAAATGAGACTCCCTATCTTTAGAGGATATGGATCTAAAGATCCATATCAACATTGGTTTCTGTGTGAAGCCGTATGGAATATTAAGAGTATCATCGACGAATCTATCAAGAGGACCTAGTTCAACACTACACTAAGGGACCACGCACTGAGCTGGTAAATGAAACTTGTCCAAAAGACTGGCACAACCTAAGTGCCTGAATGAGATCAAGAATGTGTTGATTGCAGAGTTTAAGAAACCTAATTCAGAGTCACAATGTATTACAGAACTAAAAGATATTAAATAAAGGGTAGCAGAACCTGTTTTGGAGTTCGATAAGAGATTCAAGACCTTAACAGGTCGATTAAATTTTCATATCCCTGATGAACATAACAAAGAATGGTTCATTGCGGCGTTGTTACCACACATCAGAGTCCCTCTGATGCAGTAGAAGATTGCATCACAGGCAGAAGATTTGGAGATCGCCATGAAGCTTGAATCAACACCGATGGGATAATCTAGCTCAGGCATTAGCCAGATCATGAGCCAACTGACTATTTTGTCTTTACAGGTCGAGAATATGAAGAAATATAAGGGAAAAGACAAAAGGGAATATATCTGGTGTGTAAGATACATATCTGAAGGCCATGATAAGGAACATTGTCCCTTATTTCATGAGTACTTGGCCTCAGGGGAATCGAGCCCCTTGAAGCAAGTTAACCTACCCTGGTGCGATATATGCATAAATAGGCATCACCCAGGTGAGTACTACTACATGTAGAAGTATGTTCAGACACCCACAAACTTGTATTGTACATTCTATAAATTAGTAAGGCATGATGATCGAGATTGTAGAGCTTATGATCTCATGCATGAAAGGTCGAGGGACATATACAAGATTCAAGGCAAAGTATAGCAAGAAGGAAACACTCCACAGTACAACTCTCTGGGGAGAGAAAACTTCAATCCTCATGGTGGATACAAAGGACGAGGATGAGGAGGAGGTATGGGTCGAGGCCGAGGAAAAATAATTTGTTACAAATGTGCACAACCAGGACATTTAGAAAGGGATTGTCATAATACTTACACAACCTATATTTACTGTAACTCCTTCAAGCATGTCATAGATGAATGCCCTGTTCTATTGGCTAAACTTCAAGAAAGACGAGGATCTCAGCAAAACCCACAAATCCAATTAATCAAAGTAGAACCTCATCAAGCTGATACTAGATTCATTGTTATTACAAGAGGAGGCACTGCTATGGGACAGGATAGAGCAACCAAAGAGAAGATTGCATAAGACTCAGGAGTCAGAAAAGCTATAGAAAAGACCCAGATTTTCGATGCAAAGAAAGAAAGGCAAATATTTGAGGAGGCAAGGCAAGAGTTCAAAGAAGATCAAGGGTCTTCTTCAAAAACACAACCAGAAATAAGACAATATGAAATTCCTCATGCATTCGATCAGTCCGCTTCGCACAGAGGGGGGAAAGAGGTAAGTAAACTTGTTAGTTTCTTATATATGTTTATAGACCTGCTTAAAGATGGGAAAGTTATACATTAACTGCAAAATTTGGTTAAACAATATGAGCTAGGAAAGATAGACCCCCTATTGAATAGGGTAGTACACCAAATTGGTAAGAGGAGAAGGAAAAATAAGGAATTACACTTGATTGATCAGATAGGAGAGTATGAGGTAGACTATGTGGTCCTCGACTTAGGATCGGAGGTCATTGTCATAATGAAGCAAACTTGGGCATTGATGGGAAAACCCAAGCTGATATATTCCCCTATCAGGATTCTCATGGTTAATCAGCAAGCTTTCAACCCATTTGGACGATTAGAGCATGTCACAGTGGACATTGACAGAGTAAGAACCTTTGCAAATTTTGAAGTAATTCAAATTGTTGATGATAGCTTCCCTTACCCTGCATTACTAGGAATTGATTGGGCCTTCGACAATTCCACTATTGTTGATCTAAAGAAAAGTCGCATGACATTTGAGAGAGTTTTCCTTAGGGTCATTTCACCTTTAGATCCAGATGAGGACCCACAATATACAAAACCTATCAGAGAAGAAGATGGTGCATTTGAACTGGAAAACATCTACAAATTAACAGTCGGACAACAAGATTATATCAACCCTACTACCGATGGAAACCTGATTTGGCGAAGTGACAACATGTGCTCATCAGATTCAGAAGAAGCATCAAAGAACTGGTAGAACCAGATGTATGAAGTATCCATAAGAAGATGTGCTTGACTGATCAAAGAAGTTCGCTGGATTGGTACAACCATAAGTAACTTACCTACCTTTGATGGTCTGAATCCCCTAGAATCCTTCTTGATGGAATTTGAAGCAATTGCACCAGCACAAAAGAGGTTGTTGGCTATGGATGAGGCCCTGAAAGCCACACCAGCAAGATGGTGGGGGACACATAAAAGAAATATTACAAACTGGACACAATGTTGAACCTTGATGACAACGCAGTTTTTAGCACAAGTAGGAAGCTACAAAGTATGGTACACGGGTCGAATTTGCCCAAAGGACCATATACAAAGTTGCGAAGAGGCCTGGAGTGACATTACTAGAGAACAATGGGTACACAAATTCATCAATACGCTGGATAACACCCCGATTAACTGGTACCTTTAAGCAGAGTTGTGCCTCGTCACTACAGAATGGGAAGGTATGACTCATAATTTTGTAATCGCATTTTTATTTGAAAGTGAATACCCTTCAGCAAACTAAGAATTATAGATTGTAAGACTGAAAGTGTTTGAAGAGGCATTTATCCTCCCTTGGGCACTAGAAGAGGACGAATGGACTATGCCACTCCAGAAACTACAGATCTACTACAACATTAATGCCAACGAAGATGATGATCCAAGGAAGGTGAATATCATAGAAACAGAAGGCCGGAGAGATGTGGAAGGACCAAGAGTTGAACTTCCATTCATTGGACAACTGATAAAGATAAAGAAAGTCAATATTGGGATAGAGGAGACACCAAAGCTTGCCAATGTCAGAGATTACTGGGACGCTTCTACCATTGACAAAATTACAGAATTATTGCATGAGTATTAGGACTTGTTCCCAACCAAGTTCATTGATATGAAGGGTATCAAAGGACCTATGGGAGAGATGAGAATAAACTTGAAACCAAAATTGAAGCCAGTCAAGAAAAGACCCTACAGATTGAACCCAAAATATAAGGAAAAAGTGAAGATTGAGCTCGACAGAATGCTGGAAGCAGGGATTATTGAACCTGTCGAAGAGTCGGAGTGGATTAGCCCCATGGTAGTGCAAGATAAGAAGACAGGTGAGATCAAGATCTGCATAGATCTTAGGAAGATGAATGATGCTTGTCTACATGATCCTTTCCCTACACCATTCACAGACGAAGTGTTGGATAACGTGGGAGGCCAAGAAGTAGATTCTTTTACAGATGGGTTTTCAGGATACCATCATATACGCATTTCCAAGGAGGACCGTCATAAGACTACGTTTTCCACAAAGTGGGGATCCTACCAATATACAGTAATTCCATTTGCATTGAAGAATGTCATAGCCATATTTTTCAGGGTGGTGGTTGAAGCGCTCAAAGAATTTTTGCATAAATTTTTAGAAGCATTCCTTGATGATTGGACTGTTTTTAGATTGTTGAAAAATCATATTGAATGTCTAAGGATAATGTTGGATAAATGCAGGCAATGTCAAATTTCTTTGAATTTGAAGAAGTGCATCTTCTTCTCAGCATTTGGAGTATTATCAGGTCATATTGTATGCAAGCAAGGATTGTTGGTGGATCCATCCAAAATTGCAATTATAGTTTATTTTCCACCTCCCACCTCAGTCAAACAACTGCACACTACACTAGGACATACTAGCTATTATAGGAAATTTATCAAAGTATATTCTTAGATTACTGTGTCAATGGAGAAGTTACTAAAGAAAGACTATTAGTTTGGTTGGACAGATGAATGCCAGCAAAGCTTCGACACACTGAAACAAAAGATGGTGACTTCACCTATTCTAGTCCTTCTAGACTGGAGCAAGGAATTTCATGTCCATGTTGATGCATCTTCCATTGCATTAGGAGAAATACTAGCACAACCTGGAGAAGGGGACATTGATCATCCATTATCATTTTCTAGAATAAATCTATCTACAGCTGAAATTAACTACACCACTACAGAAAGAGAAGGATTAGACATGGTGTATGCATTATAGAAATTATGCCACTACTTGTTGGGAGGACACTTTAAAATGTTTACCGATCACTCCACGCTGAAGTATCTAGTCAACAAGCTAGTGTTGGGGGGGAGAATATGCATATGGCTTCTGTTGTTTCAAGAATATGATTTTGAGATCATACTTAAGCCAGGAAGAATGAACAAGGGCCCATACCACCTGTCAAGGTTGGAACATGGAGAAGAACCTACCAATCTGGAGGATACATTACCAGATGCACAACTGCTCACCATTAGAAATATTGATGACCAATTCATAGACATAGTCCAGTTCCTGTTAATAGGAATGGCTCCAAGTGAGTACACAATTCCTCAGAAGAAATAGCTAGTGGTGCGAGCTGTAGACTTCTCACTTATAGCTGGACAACTGTACAAAATGGGGCCTGATGAGATACTAAGAAGGTGTGTGATGGAGGCAGAGTGCCCTATAATCCTCGAAGAAGCTCATGAAGGTATTGCAGGAAGACATTACATGAGGAAAGAAACTACACATAAGGTTTTGCAAGCTTGCCTTTGGTGGCCTACGTTACACAGAGATGCTAAAGACTATGCCAGAGCATGTGATGTATGCCAGTGAGTTGGAAAGCCATCCCAAAGAGATGAAATTCCATTAGCACCACAGATGACTTTAAAAGCATTTTACAAGTGGGCCATTGACTTCATGGGACCTATAAACCCACCAGTAAAGTGCACAGGAGCAAGGTATATTATCACTGCAACAAAATACCTGACTAGATGGGCCGAAGCAAGAGAAGTTAAGGACTGTAGTGTAACTACAGTTGCACATTTTATATTTTATGACATAATAACCAGGTTTGGATGCCCTAAGATCCTTATGAGTGATCAAGGTACAAACTTCATCAATAAGATAGTTGAAGCCCTGACTAAAGAATTTGCAGTCCACCATCAAAAGAGCACACCTTTCCATCCACGAGAAAACGAAACAGTTGAAGTATTCAACAAAATCCTGGAGATAGCATTAACAAATATTTGCAGTGTGAATAGGGATGAATGGGATTTAAGAGTACCAACAGTACTCTGGGCCTATAGAACCACTTGCAAGAAATTACCAACACAGACCCCCTTCAAATTGGTCTATGGTCTGGAATTTGTTGTCCCGATGGAGTACTTGGTACCAAGATTAAGAATTGTTGCATTTACTGACATGGATGATACTGGCATTGTTCATGAGAGGCTAGCACAGTTGGTTGAATTAGAAGAAGACAAATTCATTGCAGGCTTCCATTAGCAAGTTCAGAAGGAACAAGAAAAGGCCTATCATGACAGACATATCAAGAAGAATATATTCAAGAAAGGTGATTTAGTACTAATATATGACAATAATTTTATCAAACACCCTGGGAAGTTTAGTACACATTGGCTTGGACCATATGAGATTACCTATGTTATAGAACAAGGAGATGCACAACGGAAGACAATGAAAGGAGACTGGAAGGAAGGCTTGGTGAATGGGAGTCGGCTGAAGTTGTACTATGACAACTAGCTGCCTCGCAACTCTCAGTAGAATCAAGGAAAAAAGGGTATAGGTACTAGGTGCAGTTGAAATTGGGTACTAGACACAGAAAATACAGTCTGCACAAGGATGGAAAGGAGGCATAAAGAAGAAAGCAACGGTTGCACTACGCAGTCCAAAGTTGAAGTAAAACAAAAAGATCAGATCTGAAGTGCCTCGGGACGAGTCACAGGTGAGTGTTGGGGGCCTGTTGGCCCTTGGTTATGGAAGGAAGTGGAGAACAAGGAAGAAAAGGTAAAAAGAAAACTTCGCAGGAGACATAGTGACTATCATTGGGTTGAAGTGAGCAAAAGATCAAAGAAGACGGAGCGAAGTATGGGAAAAGAAAATCGTTGGAAGAGGAGATCGAGGATGATAGATCAGCAAGGAAGAGGGATCGAGGACAACTCAGTGAATGGAAAAATCCATTGTTGGATGCTTTGGAGCACCGTGCGAGAAGGAAGGAAAGATAGGCTGGCGAAGCCCGGAAAAGGTGGATCAAGTTGACCTAGGGTTTTAGACACCTAGGGTTTTGGTAATTAGGGTTTTAACACCTAGGTTTTGGCCTAAGGTTGTCGGTGAGGTATTGTAATGTATAAATAAAGGTCAAGAGGACTTGGATCAGGTTGGTATGATATTGTTATTGATTTAGCTCTATTTTTGTGGTGAGAGGTCATTGTATTGTGAGAGAGAAGTGATGAGGGTGAGAGCCTTCTGGTATTGTAAGATCTTCAGTTGGGTGCAAATATCAAGTCCTGTAGATGGGTGCGTAGGAAGGGGGAGAGAAAGAGAGAAGAAGAGAGAGGATCTGTTGGCTAAGAGAGCAGATAAAAACCGTAATCTTTATCTTAACATATCAGAAGCACAATTCTGTGAACATAGCCCTAGAGAGAGGGTTAACCATGTATATTTTGTGTTGTGTGAGTGATTGATGCTTTGATCTCTATCATTATTATACTTTCATCTGCATTATGGTGTTAGATCAAGATCTATAGCTGCGTAGAGTATATCTCATTGATATGTGATATATGAATGTTGTGATTGTTGTTGTACAAGATCCACTTGATATTCTCTTGGTTGTAGACATCTCTATCCTACAACCCCCTAATTTTTTCTTCAGGTGAGACTGCATTTGCTTCGTAGGTGTTGTCGAAAGGGCCAGCTTTTTGGTGCACTCTTGGAGTGAACCCTAGGTCTTCCCCTATTCCAACAAATGGTTCCATTGCCCCTGTGATTGCTAGGAACTAAAGAAGAAAAATCTTTGTGTGAAATAAGCTCTCTGTGTAGATCGGTTGCCCTAGTGCGCAGTATTCTACTTGACCTACGAAGCTTTGTGCCGAGAAAGAAAGGTCAGGTCTGAAGGAAAGAGGTTAGATTTGCAAGAAAAGAGGTTGATACTAAAGAAAAGAAGTGATATTTGAACACTTTGTTCTCTAAGAAAGGTAAAAGTAGAAATTTCTATAGAAAGGAGGTAAGATCTATAATCTCTAGCCTCTAGTAAAGGTAAGAATAGTTCAAGTTTTAGATCTAAAAGCTTTGTGCCCCGTGGAAGAAAATAAGTGAAAATTTTTACTTCTAATGTATGGATTTAGGTATGTTTGATAAATTTTGTCTCAACTTAAAAACTAGAGCATTGTTAGATAAAAGAAAGTTTGATATGAATAGGTCTGATAGGAATAGTGAAATATATGTTAGACCTATGCATAGAAAGAGTTTTTTGACTAACCAATGGATGCAGGACCCTAGAAAGAAATTTTTGTAGGCTAGCCCTTATGATCCTAGCACGTAGTACAAAAAGAGTTGGGGATCATTGAAGAGAAAGAGAGGATTAACTCTTTGCTAAAATTGCAGAAGACCAGGACATCTTGCTAAGGAATGCCCTAGGAGAAACCCTAGTTGCCTCTGTTGTAAAGCTATGGACCATGCAGTATTGGATTTCCCTAGAATGATTGTTAGACTTGAAAAGTTGAATATGGAACAAGCAAACTCTGAAGAAGATCAAGAGACTAAAATTATAGAAGAACCCTAGAAAGAATCAGAGATCATGTTACTGAAAATAAAAGAAAACCTAGATGACCATAAGGATGTCAGTTTGTCAGAGATATTCAAAGAAAAGGAGAAAATCGAAGTAAGAATAGGAGACTTCGACATTGACTGTGCTCTAGATGAGGGAACACCAATGAACATTATGACAAAAAGCACTTGGGAAACCCTAGGAAGGCATGCTCTGGTCCCTTCACTAGGAACCATCAGATTTTTTAAAGGAAAAATGGTAACCCTATGTGGAAGAATTACCTAGATAGCTATGAGTACCCATGGAACTTCGACAGAGGAAGAATTCGAAGTTATTAAATTTATTGAGGACCACACCCCATTTCCATCTTTGTTAGGAAATATCTGGATTGAAAAAGACCAGATCCGGAGAACAGAAGAAAAGGACGCTCTAGAATAGAAGAAGCAAGACCTCATGGAATTTATGTCTAGAAGGATATCCTACTTGATGAAAGAACAAGAAGACAAACCTAATCTATTGAACACCAGGGACTTGGGTATCAAAGTTATAAGAGAATTAGAGGAACCACAGAAGACCAAAATACCTAATCCATATGATGAAGGAATATTACCCTTGGATCTGAAGAAAGAACCTAATCAGTGCGAAGTGACTATGTCAAGAGAAGATAAGAATCAGAATGAAAAAAGGATGACCGAGACAAAGCTTACTAGGAAAAAGCTTAGGAATCTAAGTAAGAAGAGGGCCAAAATTGAAAATTTACAAAAGACTCCAGAGGAAAAATCTCAGGAATTGAGCTTCGTTGGGATATCAAAACAACGAATTATGGCACTTCGCCATGGCACAAAAATATAGTCATTGGAAGCCAATATAACCATTCAACTTCCGCTCCGAATAGGTCAAAACGCCTTTATGTCTCACCACTAGACCGTTAGACTGCGCCATATGGACAGAACATCAGTTAATGAAGCCTCTTATCTATTGCAAGTCGACCATTGCTAAATTTTCCCTACTTAGTTCGTCGCACCATGCATCAAAAATAGTTTTTCTAAATGAGAATTTGAGCCTGAAACTTGAGATTACTTCACCCTGCGATCATTGCCTTGTTCCCATACTGTTCATCATAGTCTTTGAATTCATTTTCACTCTTGAGCTAGTGGACCCAAGCTTGTATGTCAGACGAGCTCAAAATTGTTGAGAAAGTAGTTGAAAAATTTTTGATTGACTTAATGACTGAGAGAGTCATGTGAGAAAGAAGGATGTCTACAGGCGTGCAAGCATAATCAGCAGGAGGAGTGCAAGATTCTCCCTCCATTTCTTATGGATCAGGACCTTCCAGAACCACGATTGAGACAAGAACAAAGCACAAAGATGATATTGCAAATGCCAAGATGATCCCACGCATTTTTCCAGTTTACATACCACCTTTGAGCGGCAAGATTAACCGTGAAAGTGTACCCGGAGACTTTGAGTATGCCTTGATCACCGCGTATCTTCTGAAAGGGGTGCGTGCAGTACATGTTGACTAGGATAAGATTGCAGCACTGAAATTTAATGATATTAACCTTGGAGATCACAAAATCTACAGCATGTTAGCTCCGCATAAGTACTTAACCAAGACTAAAGGCATAAATCCTAATATTATACCACAGTCCTGGACCCAGAACCTTGCGCAGTCCACACTGCTCAACGTAATGAAGATCCCTCACTTCGATGGACACTAGGAATTCAACGCATGCATCAAGTTGTTGTTGTCTTTCTACCACGGTGGATATTTATGGTTGGACTGTTGCATCTCTATGGATTTGACTCTGATCAATCAGATCACAGGACTTAGCATGCAAGGCCTTAACCCACAATACTTTTACCCAGGGAAGACCTCAGACTGAGCACTAGCACAATGGATAAAAGAAACTTATGGCAATGTAGAGAAGGGTATGTGAGGCTACAAGGTAGCCTCTATCCAGAGTGGCACAATGCACCTTGATTTTCAGTTGATCGCGGGCAAGTTAGTTCGTAAGAATAGACCAACATAAGTGACTGGCTTCATAGTTGACCTCGCAGGGAAGTGTGCCGAGGGAATACAGATGAATTGGGCACAGTATCTTGTAAACCAGTTAGAGTTGGATTGCAGAGGAGCGCAAGACCAAGGATATGAGTTCGAATTTAGTTGGTTGCTCATACTCATTTCTTTCATCACTTGGGAACTACGAGAGGAAGCCACTTTTTTAGAGATCGAACCTTTTGAACCACTAGCCGTGAATTTCTGTACGCTGTGGTACTCCAACGACATGAACAAGCAGTGGTAGTCCAATGATGTCTTCCACACCTATTTCAACCAACTGAAGAATGAAATTCAATCTACACCGTGAATCACCCCAAATGTACTTCATAGGTTTAGACCCTTGATGAAATTCAGTGTAGACTGCCACTTCACCTATATTATAGCGCATAGTGATGAGCATAAACAACAGCTCCAATCCTACTACAAGCTGACAAAAGATGACTTGGAGGAGATTACCAAGGAATGGTAGATAGATCTCCTTGTTGCAGTGGACCCCGCAGACATGTCCAATGAGGAAAGCCCTGAAGCTATGTTGGATACACCCAGGCCAACCAAGACTAAGAAGGATGACGAAGTTGAAGATGTCCCTAGCATGTCCACGAAGACTACTTCAATCTCACCTATGCATGGAGGTGATGGTGATGAACTAGGTGGCATAGAAGTTGAGAAAAATAGAGGTGAGGTTACTCCACCTAGAGAGGAGGAGGATCCGTCCATGAAAAGAAATATTACACCACCAAAACCCTCCTCCCGAAAGAAAGTTAGGGCCACCCGGACCATGCTTAAAACTACTTTTACCAGAGATGACTTCGACTTCTTAATTGCTGTGATAAATGATGTTTCACTAGAGCTCACAGAAAAGCAAGAGGAGATATTCAATCGAATCAAGGGAAAACTTCAAGAAGTGCAGCAGGCACTCCAATCCAGCTGAGCAATTTCTACAACACCCTTGATAAGTAGAACATCAAGAATAAGCGATGAGCCCACTCAATTACACCAGATCATTGATCAAGTCGAAGCTTGCCTTCAACGAGCTCAAGAAGACACAACACAACCCACCCAGGCTTTGATGCAAGCACAAAAATCACTTCTAGAACAACAAAGTGAGGTACAACGGTAAAATCTTTCCCTAAAAGCGAAGTGGGATGAGGAAAAGGCATAGTTACAACAACGCAAGGACTAGTTGCTAGTAGAGAAACTTGAAGTACAGGAAAGGGCTCAAAAAGAAATTCACTCTATGATGGTCATAGAAGTTAAGATGGAAGACTGTCTCCCACAGTAGGTGACCCAACTGGAAGAAGTAATCTAGCAACTCCATCAATGCATCATACATTTGGAGCTCTGCACCGTGCCCGAGACCCCCCAAGAAATAAGAGGTCTAAGAGAGGCCACTTCTCGAAGCAGAGTTGGTTGATTAAAAACCTTTTCCTTGGAATGCAAGCAGTTGAGCACTAGAAGTGCCCAGACTTATGAAACCCTCACAAAGAATCCAGAATTGCAGACATTGGAGGCACAACTCCAAGAAGCAAAGAAGCATGCAAACATGCTACAGCGCAGATAAATACTTTGACCCCAGTCGAAATAATGAAGAGGTTTGCAGAAAAATGCATAGCCCAACAATAGGTACATACACTGCAAAGTAAATTGATGGAAGTCTCCCAACAACTTCAGCCAATCCAAGAAAATGCATGCCAATTGTTCGTTGAACTTGAAAGCCAGGGAGTTGAACTCAAACAGGTTGTCATCACTGCAGAACAATGCTTGGAAGGACCGCTCAATGACATAGTGATCCAGGAATTCACTGAGCAAGAGGTTGTCTCACTACAGCAGGTCAAAGCATATTGAGCTAAGCTTGAGGCATTCGAGGTGGAATTGATCAGACCAGAGTGACTCGGGACTAGTCACAGGTGAGTGTTGGGGGCATGTTGGCCCTTGACCAAGTTTTGAAGAATACTTGGTCATATTTGACCGTTTTTGGGACTTCAACAGCTTGCCAAAGATGGAGTGCAACACGAAGTGGAAATTAGGGAAACTAGACCTATTTTTGGGTCCCTTAGGTTTTTGGGTTAATGTAACGGGAAAGGGATGTCGGCCCATGGGTTCACCCATATTTAGGACCATTTTTGTAATCTATAAATAGATACTTAGGCAATGTAAGAAGACATACAGTAATACATCTATGTGATGTATAGTTGATGGCTTAGTGCTAGGAACTGGATCTGTGTGATCGGATGTATCTTGTAAATGCTCTGTGCATGATTGTAAGAAGCTCGCAAGTTGTTTTGTGATGAAGTGCAAGGAAGAAGGATCTAGCGAGTTGCGCAGATATTTTGTCCTGTGCAAAGAAAGGATTGTTGAAGCTCTATGTTGTAACTGGTTGACTGAGATAATAAAGAAGAAGATCTTGTGGACGTAGTCCTAGGGTGGGGGTGAACCACGATAACTTCGTGTATTGTGCTCTGTGCTTCAACCTAATGTGTTTATCTCCTTCATGGCTAAGTGCTTGATATGATTAAATAGATTTATTTATTCTTTGTGCTTCTGAGATAGGAATGAATGTTATATTTGATATGTAAGATTCTTAGTGCTTGATCTGTTGAACCTGATTTATCTTGTTGTGGCTAAGTGTTGAATTATCTTAGATCTAAGTACTCACTGTGATACTCTGTGCTATCTGTGAAGTGATGTAAGGGTTGAATATTGATGGATAAACCATGCTAGATGATTTCTAAGTGCTATAATCACATATTAGTGTCCCAGCTAAGGTTATAGACATCTGAGTCCTACAACCACCCCTAGCTCTACCTCGGGTGAGACTTCATCTTCTTCGCAGGTGTTGCCAAAAGGGCTGGTAGTTAGGGTTTTTTTAGTGCGCTCTTGACCGTTGAACCCTGGGTTTGCCCTTGTGCCAACATGAAGTCAAATATTTTGGAGATTACTTTGGTTATGGATACGCAGATATATTTATACTTAGGGAATGGTAATTATAGAACTCCATTTATGAAGCATAGATGGATTACATACAAGAGCGTTGGGTTTCCATGCTTGGCCAATCCATTTCGAATGATTAGATTTTGAGTTTGTTACATGGTGGTGTTCAACTGACGTCACATGTCTGCAAAGTAACGAACGAGTGAAGCAGGGTGATCTGACTAGCCATCACCCACTCCATAAGTGGTGGATTTAACATATTGAGACACGTGATATTGCGTCTTGGTGAAAGTGGTTTCAGTAAACCACCTTCTTTCTCAAGTGTATCTCTGAAGGCACTGCGCGTATGTTTTTTCAAGACTTGGGTCTTATCTAGAATTTCCATGGTTATAACACCAAGAAATCGGGAGAGATAATTCTGATGTGTATATAGGATCAAAAGGTGCTTATTCCCATGAATTGTTGAAATTTAGCCTGATAAGTTGCGATGGCTACACATTTTCAGAATTAACAAAAACTCGATCAGATCAGACCAATGCAGAGTCCATAAGAATGGAAGAAGAATAGGGGAATTCAAGTCAACAAAATGAGAGCAGAGGGGTGGATGTTCGTTTGGGCATGGAAGGACTGAACTGCAATAGACATGGAGAAGAAAGGAATGAAGATATGAATATGGATAAGACCATTAAGAATTTGCAGAAGGATGCCCAAATCCATAAAGCTGATAATGAAAGGATTATGAAATCCAAAGAGCAGTAGGATGACTTCAACATGAATCTATTGGAGGTTTTGAACAAAATAGAACAAAAATTGGTTAAGGAGAGTGACTCAAGTAAATATGAGCGTCACAAATCTTCAGAGGAGAAAGGAAAAGTAAAAAGTGCTAGTAGACATCACCATCATTCCCAAAGGCATTCCAATAAGAGAGCAGTCAACAACTCCAGTCTATCCCCTATCAGAAGGTATAAGATATCTAGGGTCGATGAGCTACGAGGAGAAATGAACAAAATCAAACCTCCTACATTTGATGGTGTGCACAAAAATGATGAAGATGCAGAAACATGGTTGCTAGGCATGAAGAAATATTTTCAATTGCATAATTAATATTCTCATGCAGAGTGTAGAATTGCTATCTATCAACTCAAAGGAAAGGCCTCCATGTGGTGGGATCAGCTTGTGCAAGTGCAACACATTGTAGAGAAAAGTGTTGCTTGGAAGGAATTCAAGAAGTATTTTGAGAATAAGTACTTAACTAAAAGGTACTATGACAAGAAAATGAAAGCGTTCTTTGAACATAAGCTTGGAAGTACGACCATACATGAATATGAGAGAAGGTTTCTGGAACTACTGAAGTATGTCTCTTTCATCAAGGATGAGATAGTCAAGATTCAAAGTATTCAAGTGGATTTCCATCGTTCATCAGTGAAAAAATACAATATGATGATCCCAAGACATTAGAAGAGACCATGGGGAGAGCTAAATGCTTATATGATCAACAAAAAGAAAATCTATCTTTCCAAAAGGATTGGGAAGACAATAAGAAATTCAAGATGGATCAGAGGAAGAAGGGAGCTAAGCCACCATTCTTTAGAAATAATCCACAAGGGCAACAAACACATAAAGAACCCAGAGTGATTGACACGGGAAGTCAAGGGCCAAGATAGCCACCTATGCAATGTTGGGGTTGTAAAGGGGACCATAGGTTCAGAGATTTTCCTCACATAGGTGCAAAAAGTAGGGTTGTTCACAATGTACAATGGGATGAGACAGTAGAGGGCATGGGCAGATATATGCCAAGGATTTATGCAGCCCTGGAAAACAAGCAAGCAGAGTATCAGTCCCACATGATTGAAGTGGAAGGTATGATCAACAACCAAACCCTTGCTATTTTAATTGATTCAGGAGCTAGTCATAGTTATATAGACCCTAA
>ML867317.1:1447-12725 GCA_009831015.1 Picea engelmannii
GACACTCCAAGAAATATCTTATCTTTCTTGGGAAATAAACATAGATATAAATTTGTTACATATTCACAATTCCTATGATAACAAAAATCAAACAACATATCCATCTCAATCTTGCCAATATAATGCACCGATTGAAATCAGGATGTGCTACCTCCTCTTAAACATATAGAGATGAAGCAAATCTCGTTTCACCACTTGAACCTAAACTAAGAAGTCTAGTGCAACAAAAAATATCGATAGCTTCGTTCAAATGCTCTTGGTTGAAACAATGAATTCTCCCATAAAGTAATATGGCTTGGAGGTAAAATGAGATGAATATTTTTATAGGAAAAAATATAAACAAGCTAAATAATATCAAAATAAATTACCAAAACACCATAATGAATCACCATTAACATAATTAAGTTGTAGAAGAAAGGGAAGGATATTCTCATTTTGATAGAAAATGAGGAATGTATCTTAGAAGATTGAAAAAAAACAATCATCTCTTAGAAATTTGGTATATCGCGGCCCTAAATGTCAAACAATCAAACTGATAGAAAAAACTTAGCATCTCTGCTTAAGAATTTGGTCAACATAAGCATAATTTGAACCTAGATAACAAATTCAATTGTATGGCTTCTTCCCAGTGACGATTATGTCTCTCCCTCGAGAAGCAAAGATGAGGCACTAGAGGGATGCACCAAAAGAAGAGATGAGATAGGAGTAGGTGACAAAGATGTTGGATCTAGGTGGAGAATAAGGACAGATGATGGATATGGATCAAAGGAGTATATGGAAAATGCTTGCTCGATATAGATAATAAGGAGTGAACTAGGTGGCCCCTCAAACTGTCTCAAATAACGTTGTCTTCAAATTGGTCTGCTATATTTGATCATTTAAAGTTGCAAGAATTGATGCCATGAGGAGTTATTATACCATAACCTTTATAAAATAACCTATGATCTGGATTTATAAATGGAACGAAATGGAATACATATGTATAACAAAGAAGTACACAGATATACAATAAAACTTAACTTCTATTAATAAAGAGAATATGCCGAAACTGTAAAAATGTAGACTGAAACAAACTTGCTCGAATGGTGACAACTTATCTCTGAGAAGAGAAGTGATGGATACTCTCATTCGTAAGAAGATGGTTATAATGAGGCTCCAAAGGAATTTTTAACATAAATTGTAAATGATAAAACCATAAACATCCAAAAACCTAACCCTAGGAGATGAAGCGCAAAAAGTCACGTGGGCCTCGATGGGGTAAGTTGGTACATCAACTTCCCATTGTCATAACTTTTGTATACGATCTCCGTTTTAGGTGCACGATAGCTCGTTGGAAAGAAATATCTGAGGAATACACATGTTTTCATCACACTTTGTATAAATCCTATAAAGTGACTATGGTGCGCATAAAAAATGTTGTTTAGAGCTTCAAAACGACCCCAGAAGTTTAGGACCCGGAAAACTAGGAAAACAACTGCCAAAATGAAAATTGTTCTTTGAGCCAGTGGAATAGGTGGGTGGCCACCAATATCCACCTAGATAAGTCCTCTCCACTTAGGAATAAATGTTCTCCATTGCATTGAGTTCCCCCATCAGATGGAGGAAACTTCTGTTGAACTTGGCCCCTGGTGAGCCACTTGCCTTGGTGCAGGAGTTTCCTTGCTTTGAAAATCTGATAAAGCTGGATTATATGTTGTCGAGTGCCCTTAATATGAGTGCCCCTAATCTGATCAATGGATGCATGTTTCATGTAGTCAGGGTTGAGCTTTGTCGGTGCCAACTTCTCTACAATCTCTGATGTTTCCAATAATGGTGGGAAGTATGGCCAAAGGAGGTCCACATTGAAAATGGGGTGCAAGCCAAGGAAGGGGGGAATACTGATCTCGAAATAATTTTCACCCACAACCTTGGTGATGGTGTAAGGTCCATAGTGAAGTGGACAAAGCTTTTGACGGGTTCCCTTAAGGATCTCTTTCTACAAATGCAACCAAACCTTGTCTCCCACTTCTGTGAGGATCTCTTTCCTGTTCTGTGATATACATTTTAAAAGAGAAGTCTGTGTGGAAGCAAAAGAAAGATAACATAGCAAGGGTTGAGGACTGATATTCTTGATATTTTTATCACACGGTTAATTGTTAAATAGTATTCATATATTGATTCCCTCCATGATACCATTTTTTTCTAATTACAATCCCTCCATATTTCCCATGAACCCTATCATTCCTTCACATGGAAATTAATGAATGATGTGTTATGGATGGTGTTAGAACCATGATTTTCATAGCTAAGGTTAGATGTTTGTCAACAATTTGCAAAGTCATTCCTATTAACACCCATATTGTTTTTATGCCTGGCATAATCTAACATCTCTAAGGGTCAGTTTCAAAAGGAAGGTTTTCATTTATTATTTCCATTTCCATTTGCAACTGCACGCTGCAAAATTTGCTACGCCCTGCACAGAGCATTTCATCGTGTAGTGAATTTCTGTCTCACAGTGAATTTCTGTTGCACAGTGGATTTTTGTCGCGAAGTGGATTCCGTCGCATAGTGTATTTTGTCGCGTAGCGGGATGTCGCGCATGGGATGTTGTCACGCATAATATGTTTTCGCACAGAGGATGTCATCATGTAGTGGATTTCATCATGTAGTGGATTTTCCTGCGCACAGGCTATAGGTCGCACTACGAAAATGACTGGTTTAGTGGTAAACTTCAAGATCGATTTCTGACCAACAAGAGAGGAATTTTGAAAATCCCTGAGAGGTTTTTGTCCATGACAAACCAAATAATAAAAACCTCTCTCATATTTTCAAAATATGTCACGGATTGGGATATTAGAAGGAATATTTGAGCCCTATTTTTCATCTTTCATGATTTCCTGTCCGAGACATGTTTTTGCGACACATATTTTGGCCAGAAGGAGATGAATTTAAAGAAACCGAGAGATTTTTTTATTTATAACAACCCTAAATACAAAAACCTCTCTCAATTTCTAAAACTAGTTTTTTTATCAGTGAGATAAGATGTCATCTTTAACGCCTAGTTTGCCAGTTTGTTGCGCATTCCGCTACGTTTTTGCTGTAGATTACTATTGTGTAGAAGATTTGTTGTGCATGGATGACAGAGTGTCCAAAAATGCACATGATGACTCATCACAACCATATGGTCAAATTGTGATTATGATCAATGACTGTAAATAATATTTCGGTTACAATTATGATTTGGCAAAGTCAGGTTTTCTATTTTTAGTGAATCCATTGAAGTTATTGTTCTCTTTCAAAGAAAACAGATCCATGATTCTAGGAGGGAGTAGTTAGACCCTAGAAGCAAAGGGTGACATTATATTTCTATATATGGGGATAATTTTCATGCAAATAGGGTTGGTTTTCAAAATTGGTAAACGATAACTATTGTATGTAATTTGAGTTTTTGACCGAAACTTAATGCAAAGGTCCTGCAACTTGATGAAAAGATTCTAGTTGTAGCATTCAGATGTATTGTGCCTCTTTGTTTGCGTATGTGCTTCCTATCATCTTTATTCATATCTTTTTCACTCTATTTCAGAATGAATTTTCGAACCTGTGGATTCGCTGCACAACACCCCTTGTTTGCGCCACTTAGACAAAACGTTTTCTTCTAAAGCTAACTCCGAATTCACCCGTAGTGGTGCTCCGAGGTACTTCCTATGTTTTTCTCCTACCACACATTATAGTTTTACACTGAAGACTGTTTCCCACCTATCCTTATCCTCTCAAGTTCAATCACTGAGTCATTTGTCTCTTTCATTCCCTCAAATCGACTCCATAGCCCATCTCTTACTTTCTTGATCCAATATAACAAAAACCCATTATATCAAAGGTGTTGAATCTAGCCACTATTTTTAAATCCATATCCCGCACGGAGATCGTGCCCCCCAAGAGAGCCCTCTCCAGATCCGAAAGGCTAGTTTCAGGTCTCAAAGTTGGTTGAAAAATTTACCTTCGTCATCTTTTTATCAGCTGAACATATTTACAGTGTGCTAACATTCTGGCGTCGTTGCCGGGGATGAAATTGAATGAAACTCTCCCTGGGAAGAATGACATTGTTTTAGTTCTAATATCTGAGAGCAACATACACTTAGGCACATATTGGCTATATTTCTGCTCTGGTGATTCCACACATCAGAAAATCAGTTGAAGGTGATTCCACTAGCAGAAGAATCAAGAGCTAATGTTTTCACGACAACTCCAATCAAGCTTCAAATGCGATTCAAAGACTCCATTGGAGAATGAGACCTGTTGACAGAGATATGGAAGAGGAGTATGGAAAAATAAGGTACTCGAGCTTAAGTTTAGTTCAAGAAGTACTTTTCTGTTTGATCAATATCTTCTTGTCCTTTCTTGAGTTTTTCCAAAGAATATTTCTTCACTTAAATGAAGCCCAGAGATCTACCCTTGTATATCCTTCATTGAAAACTGTAGGTATACCTGCTTCTTCTTGTATAACCGGTATTCACCAAGATCCTTCCTCTGATCCATATGATGTTCATGATCATTCTTGTGATCTTAATGAAACCAAAGCTGAGCTTGTACCTTCTGTTCTTAATACTACACCCTCCAAGATTCAAGAAATATACAGTCCTCTTAAATTTCCTTCCATCCTTCATGACTTTCCTCTGAAACATTATAAGTATCTTCCTAGGTTTGATGGAGATATTGATGGAAAATCAGCTGAAAAAAATATTCAGGTCTTTGAGCATTTCATAGACCTTTTGGAGATCGAACATGATGATGTGTCTATGAGGGCATTTTCTCAGTCCTTACAAGGAGATGCCAAAGCATGGTTCAAACATTTGCAGCCTCAGTCGATTATATTTTGGGATGAACTAAAGGAATATTTCTATCGGTTTTTGGGTGAGAAACATTCATGGGATCTACTCCTTTTAGATTTTTATTCCATGAAAAGAATGAAAGATGAAACCATCTCAAATTTCAGAAGGAGGTTTGCTAGTCTTTATTATAAACTGCCTAAAGAAGTCCAACATCCTGAAGTTGCTTCCATGCTCCATTATGTAACAAACTTTCAATCAGACTTATCTTTTCTTTTGATGGAGAGGAAGTCTATGTCTTTGCAGCATATGTTCAACAATGCTTAGGAAGTTCAAGAAAATATTCAAGCATGTAAACAGATTCAAAATGAGGAGTTGGATGCTAAAGAACATGACAATGAATATGAACAAAGAACAATTGATTTGAATCTTGAGAAGAGGGTTAATAATTTCATATGTCCTCTTGAAGATTTAAATGTTGATGATTTTGAAAAGGATTATATTCCACTTATTGAAAAAGAAGGTGCTAATTTAGCTTCTGATCCATCCCATGATAAGAACGGGGCCGATTTCTTTATGTATTCATTTGTAGACAATCAAGAAAATGAATTTGCAAATCAAGTTGTTGAAGAGAAGGTTGATGTCCCAAGCTTTTTCTTGTTAGATGACATTGCATATGTTGATAATTCATCTTTATATGATGAATATGATGATGATTATGATGTTGACTTCCTAGAACAACCAACTGCATGTTCTCTATCAAAAAATGTTCATTTTCAGTAGTGTAATGAGAGAAATCAACCTACATATCACAGTTACAAAGAAAAATATGAAGAAAGTACTGAATTAGCTGAAGGAAATTCTTTACCTTTATGCTTTCCTTCGTTTAAATTGTTGAAAGAAAATTTAAAGATCATCATTGAGGCAGAGGAATGTGTGCTGATGCAAAATCACACTGATTCATGGGAAACAATTGACAAGAAATTGCAACAATATTCTCATGTGTTTAATGACCCTGTTGCTTATTATATGGAAGGTTTTATCAGTTCAAAATTACAGCCGTTGGTCGAAGATGAATCTAAAAATGAGTGTGTTTAGAAATCCAAAGAAATTGAAAAATGTGCATATGACATCAATGAAGAAAATGAAGAAGGTTTTGAATGAAGTGAAAGAACCTTGCCATTGTGTTTTGCTTCTTTCGAATTGCTGAAGAAAAATGTTTATAATGTTTCAAATAAGAAATCCTCCAGGCATGATGTTGAATATGAATATACTAGTGGACTTGCAAATGAAAACTATCTTCCATTATGTTTTTCTTCCTTTGAATTGTTGAAAGTAAATCATGAGATAATAGAGAAAGCAATGAAGTCTGAATGCATTCACAGTGCAATTGTTTACATGAGAAAATTTTTATCAGTGAAGAAGATCAACAACCTTCTCATACTTTTAATGACCCTGTTGTTGATTACATGGAAGGTGATTTCAGTTTAGATTTTCAGCCCGTGATCAACTACCATCTTGGAAATAAATATGATGGTCAATCAACATCAATGTTAGATATGGATTGCTTGCCACTAGGGGTTTCATTTCAGCCAACATTATCTTCTGATTCAGAAGATTGTTATTTCCAGCAGTCTCAACATATTTTTCAGCCTTTTGTGGTAATCAACAGGTTGAATTACATGAAAACAAGGATGCAATGGAAGGGCTGAAACATGATTGTTGTTTTATGTATGTTCTACATGATCCATTTGTAGTTTTGTTGGAGGCGACAAACAATCCCAATGTTTTTGAGTTTTTGAGATTTGAATTTATAGATAAATTTTTGAATGGCTTATTAGTAAACAGGCTTTGGAGCAAGCATGTGCAAACAAAGCAAAAAGTGGATAAAATTATTGCATGGTTTCATTGGCATTTTGATTTCACTTGATTGGCATCCTTTTCAGTAGTTAGGGTAGGTAGGAGTGTGACTAAGCTTGGTACTACGAGCATTTATTTTAGCAATCTATGGTTTTCATTTTTAGCTTAGTTTCAGATTTCAGTTTGGAGCATATACAGTTTTGGGTTTTCAGCGGATACATGCGACAGGTCAGAGTGGAATTTTCAATGGTTTGGGAAAATCCCAATGGATAGGCACAGGGTCTACGAGTTCTTTTCTACCTCACTGGGAGGATAGCATCCCCATTGGAGCCAACTGTTAGCACCCTGATTTTCATAGCTAAGTTTAGAGGTTTGTAAACAATTTGCAAAGTCATGCCTATTAGCACCCATATTGTTTTTATGCCTGGCATCATATAACATCTCTAAGGGTCAGTTTCAAAAGGAAGGTTTTCATTTATTATTTCCATTTCCATTTGCAACTGCTTGCTAAAAAATTTGCTACGCACTGCGCAGAGTGTTTCGTCGTGTAGTGGATTTCTGTCACACAGTGAATTTTCGTCACACAATGGATTTCGTCACGCAGTGGATTTTGTCGCACAATGGGCTGTCGCGCATGGGATGTTTTCACACATAGGATTTTGTTGCGCAGAGTATGTCATCTCACAAAGGTTTTCATCGCACAGTGGAGTTTCCTGCGCACATGCTACAGGTCGCACTGCGAAAATGATTGGTTTAGTGGTCAACTTCAAGATCTATTTATGACCAACGAGAGAGGAATTTTGAAAATACCTGAGAGTTTTTTGTCAAGGAAAAACCAAATAATAAAACCTCTCTCATATTTGCAAAATGTGTCATGGATTGGGAGATTAGAAGGAATATTTGAGCCCTAATTTTCAACTTTCATGATTTCCTGTCCGAGACATTTTTTTCGACACGTAGTCCGGCCATTTGGAGATGCATTTAAATAAACCGAGAGAGGTTTTTATTTATAATTAGGTTAAATACAAAAACCTCTCTCAGTTTCTAAAAATAGTTTTTTATCAGTGAGATACAATGTCATGTTTAAAGCCTATTTTCCTAGTTTGCTGTGCATCCCCCTGCGTTTTTGCTGTAGGTTACTGTTGCGTAGTAGATTTGCTGTGCAGGGATGAAAGAGTGTCCAAAAATACACATGATGAATCATCACAACCATATGGTCAAATTTTTATCATGATCAATGATTGTAAATAATATTTTGGTTACAATTATGATTTGGCAAAGTCGGGTTTTCTATTTTTAGTGAATTCGTTGAAGTTATTGTTCTCTTTCAAAGAAAATGGATCCATGATTCTGGGAGGGAGTAGTTAGACCCTGGCAGCCAAGGGTGACATTAGATTTCTATATATGGGAATAATTTTCATGTAAACATGGTTGGTTGGTAAAATTGGTAAACGATAACTATTGTATGTAATTTGAGTTTTTGACCGAAACTTAATGCAAAGGTCCTGCAACTCGATGAAAAGATTTTAGTTGTAGCAGTTAGATGTATTGTGCCTCTTTCTTTGTGTATGTGCTTCCTGTCAGTTTTATTCATATATTTTTCTGTCTATTTCAGAACGAATTTTTGTACCTGTGCAATTGTTGCACAACGCCCCTTGTTCACGCCACTTAGACAAAATGTTTTCTTCTAAAGTTAACTCTGAATTCGCCGACAAGGATGCTCCGAGTTACTTCCTGTGTTTTTCTCCTGCCACACATTACGCTTTTACACTGAATATTATTTCTCACCTAGCCTTATCCTCTCAAGTTCAGTCACTGAGTCATTTGTCTATGTCATTCCCTCAAATCGACTCCATAGCCCATCTCTTACTTTCTTGCACCAATATAACCATAACCCATTTTATCAAAGGTGTTAAATCTAGCCATTGTTTTTAAAGCCATATCCCGCGCGGAGACCGCATCCCCCCAAAGAGCCCTGTCCAGATCCGAAAGGCTAGTTTTGGGTCTCAAAGTCGGTTGAAAAAGTTACCTTCATCGTCTGTTTATCAACCAAACAAATTTATGGAGTGCTAACAGATGGATTTGCATGTATCTCGTGTCAATTTTGGAGCCAAATTTTGATTCATGTAAGCAGAGTGTCATGTATGGTTTATTAAGAGCTTCATTACTAACAAATTGTTGCTACATGATGATTTTTTTTAGTAGAGGCAACAATAGTCGAATAACAGAGGCACGGGAAATTGGAATCTAGGCCATAGAAGGCCTAGATTTTCTATCCATTTTGACGTTGACTCGCAAGAATTGAACTAGTTGTTCCAAGTTGGGTTCTTTAATTGGGTTGGCCATTGGATAATGCACCCTCGACCAAAAATACCACCTTTCCATCCTCCTCGGAATATTCCTGGCATTCATGTTCCTCCACATGTGTCTTTGCAACCCGAAGTCCCCACAAATGACAGTTAGCAAGAAATTATCCACCAACCTGTCTCCCATCACCGCGGTTGGCCCACTGTGTCATTTCCTTTACCACCTCCTGTTAATCCCAATGTTCAAATTTCCCATGCTGTTTCGCCAGTTCACTCTTCACACGTCAGTAAGAGATTAAAAAATGATATTTCACAACCTGTGCAAGACAAAGGAAAAACAACTGCCTCCCCTTCTTCTCCCTCCACTAGTTCCTCTAAATTTGTGTCTTCCCTCCTTCATTTAAAGGATGACTGCTCTCAAGTGATCAACAAGATACAACCCCAAGGGTCTAATCAACCAAGGGCTACCCAAGAAAAGTCAAGGGGAGACAACAATGAAAAAATAAAAATTACCTCACAAAGTGGCGAATATGGTTTTTAAATTATGTTTTATGTGATTCAGTTGATGGGGATGTTGGCAATTTCAGTTAACAGAAAGCAAACTAGCGTATACTTGTCATTGATGGCAAGTACAGTTGTGGTTGCAGTGATGACAATAGCAATGAATAGCAGCGCAACAATTATCGGGAGGAGGAGAGTCAGTGACCGTAGGATCTTATTCAAATTTCCCGAAAGAACAATAGTCGTCAGATCTGCAGAAGTTGCAAGGGAGATAATCCATCGGAGGTTCGGGGATCGGGACTTCATAATGCAAAAATCACTTGACATGGAAAACCCCGAAATCGCGATATGCGATTTCGCGAGTTGATCGCAACCGTTAATCAAGCGGGGATCTGGACCGGTCATTTGTATGGACACGTGGCAGCCAGGAGGCCTCATCGGCAATTCGGGGATCGGGATTTCATAATGCAAAGTTGACTCTACAATGAAATCTCTGATTTCGCGATATGCGAAATCCCGACGAAATCTGAACCGTCAGAGCAACATCGACTCGACCCACGTCAACAGACCACGTCAGCTAAGCGACACGTGGCACAACCAGCGCAGAGGACAGGTGGCATCGGAGATTCAGGGATTGGGAGTTCATAATACAAAGAACACAATGCATCAAGAACTCCGAAATCGCGAAATGCTATGTCGCGAAGTAATCACAGCCGTTGGATAAGAATGAATCTGAACCGTCAGATCAACATCGACTCGACCCATGTCAACAGACCACGTCAGCTAAGCGACACGTGGCACAACCAGGTAGTGACAAGTGTCAGACAAATTCGACACTTAAGACACATACAAGTAATGAATCAGAGTGACACATGGCAGTGTTTAATACGTGTTGAATCATGTGTGGTGATAGTGCAGAGGACAGGTGGCATCGGAGATTTGGGGATCGGGAGTTCATAATACAAAGAACACAATGCATCAAGAACTCCGAGATCGCGAAATGCGATTTCGCGAAGTGATCACAGCCGTTGGATAAGAATGAATCTGATCCGTTGATCATAGCCCTGTTCGGAGTTTCGGGGTTCGGGTTTTGGTATTGACAAGAACTTTGAACATCAGACATCGCGAAATCACGATACGCGATTTCCCGATAAGAGGTATAGGCTGTGGGCCACCCAGGAGTTAAATGCAGGACAGGTGTAAGGAGTACAGAGGAGGTCGGGAATCGGTATATCGCAGCTCCAGGGGACGTATGCACATTATCCTTGTAAACCTCGAAACCCCGACGAGTGGTATGGTGGCGGTCACATGATAGCTGGTCACATGGACCATTGTGTAGCCAGAAGGGGCTAAGGTTTGGGAAAAGAGCACATCGAGGATCGGAGAATCGGGGGTTCCGAGTGCAAGTGCATATCGACAATGAGAATGCTGAATTCGCGATGAGTGAAATCCCGATGGGATCTGAACCGTTGGATCAAACATTGATCGGAGGGTTGCTGTTGTTCCTCACATATTAACACTTCAGTTGTAAATCCGTTAAGCGAAACCGACTGAGAATGATGAATTGGTTAGCGTTTCAGTTGCCAAGAGAGGTTTCGTTGGATCTCCCATTGGAAGGGGAAGTGGAATCGTTAAAGAAAGGTGTATAAAAGAAATTTAAGTAGACCGAATTTTATTGATCGTTCTGAATAAAAAATGTGTAAACAGTAAGAAAAAGAAGATGAGCAGAGGAATAGTAAGAAGTGAAGGAACTATGCAGAACGAGAACAGAAGAAGAGTAACATGATGGACAGAACAGAGGCAGGG
>WSFP011434911.1:0-21208 GCA_009831015.1 Picea engelmannii
TATATATATATATATATATATATATATATAACTTTTTATTTTGTTTTATTATAGAGAAATGCGAAGGTGACGGAGATGGCGAAGAGCAAGGAAAGAATGGCAAGCTCTAAAAAGCAGTCGGACGGGATTCAAAAAAGGGTTACGGGAATATTCAGGACAGTCGAGTGTTGCACGGTGAAATTTCATGTTTCGGAATTTTTGAGTGCAAAATGTGTAAAACGGAAGAGATCATGATGGGGCAGTTCAACCACCGGTTTGTATATTTGCGAAATTCCGGCAAAGTGGCTAAGTATGGAACAGGGAAATTGTTAATTGCATGCGTAGCAATAAGATCTTATATCTAATTTCCAACTGCTAATTGCAATGGGGCACGGGCACAGGAAACAACCACTACAAACTGAATATATCTTGAACCCGCCAAAGCGACGATTCCCCGAAGAAATTTGAACAAATGGCGAAGAATGGAAAGTGAACAAATGGGCTTCAAAATGGGGTGATAATTGTTCCACTAAATATGCGAGGACCCGACGGTTAAATTGTACTTCTAAAAAGTTTTCAGTGAAAAAATGTGCACCACAGAAAAGAGCATGATAGGTGGACCGTAATACGAAAAAGGGTATGATCTAAGAACGGTTTCAAATTTGTATATCTGTCAATTTGTATATAGCGGAGATACGAATGTTGTTTGGAGGTCATGGAAAAGTAGAAGTGCAATGTTGATCGGACCACCGCGCAAGTCTGCCTGTCAATTTGTATATGGAAAAACTCTGGGTGCCAGTTGTGGAACAGGGAACAATAGAGGGTCAATTTAAAAAACGAGAAGCGGTCGTTGTAAACACATGAATCCGCGAAGCTACGAAGCAATGCATTCTAGGGAAAATAAATGATTAAGTAACCAGGAAGAGAAACTAGAGGGAATAAAAGAGTGGAAAAATAGAAATGCGTAAGGCAGTTTTCGTAAGCGCAAATTGGTTTCAAAGAAGCCCCATTGTTGCAAAACCATGATCTACTAATTGCCAGCAAATGTGTTGTTGAAGACTACATTTGATTGCAACGTGCGCGTCCAGCTATGTTCTTGATACATTATTCCATGGCTGTAACATATCAACTTAGCTACTAAACTTGATTTTGTACCAATTGCCAACAAATGCTTTATTGAAGATTAGATTTTATTGGAATGTGTGGGTGTAACTATGTTCTTGATACATTCTTCCATCAGTGCAACATATTAACTCAAGTATTAAACTTTTTGCATTATGGGTTTTTAGCATTAAAACTTAATAATTGCATATCTAGAAACAAGAATATCGATTTTGCTGCAACATTGTACATTGGTATTAGTAAACACAAGATCAAAGAAGAACGAGAGCACCGAAGCATGGCAATTAGAACATGTGTTAAACCCAGAAAAGAGGCAGCAATGAATAGTCCAGGAAAAAAAAATTAATAGCAAATCCATTTAAAAAAATAAGAAAAACACTGAGTACTGTACATCTATGCTTAGAAATTGGACCCAGTTCTTCGGGCCAAAACATTGAAGGTATTTGCGACAAACACAAGCACGGGTTCCGCAGTGTGCAAGATCCTTGTATTTTTCTCCTCAATGGATCATCCTCTGCTGAAATTGATATTTTTCAGAAGCTTTGCCTGAGGAAGAAAACGAAAAACAGCTTGCACGTGCAATTCCAGAGGCCCAAATTAGTCCATTTTGGGTAGAAGGAGATGATTAGTAGGAAAATGCAGTGCAGCAGCGAGAGTTTTGGACCTGATGCCTGAAAATGTTAAACAATATTTTTTTGGCTTGAAATACATCTATGGGAGCATCAACATATCATTTCTTTACAGTGAAACTCTTCCGCCCAGAACGGACTAATTTGGAACTCTGGAATTCCTACTTTCGCAGTGCAAAGTGGTTGTTGCGTTCATCATCGGTTTCTTTTTTGAAACTCCTTTTGGTGTTGTCATGACTGCGATCACGGAGCCGGGAAGGTCCATTCATTATGGTTGATTTCAATTTCGGCCCAGGAGTGGGAATATTCTCTGCATTGCCATCATCCATTGTCGTATCATCATCCATCAGATCATCTTCTTCCGGCTTGAAATTCATGGCATCAACTTCTGGGACAGTCATGACTGCAACTGGGCAGGTTCTCTAAGCAGCCAGGGTTGCCATGGAATTTTTTGGCTTGAAATATATCTCTTAGTGTACCAAGGGACCATCTCCTATTTTTCTCCTAGGCGAAGGGAGATGAATAGTAAGAATATGCCCTGGAATAGTGGAACCTCTGGCCATTATACCCCAATGTGTTTACTGTGTGTGGAGAGAACTGCTACCAGAAGTTATTAAGAATTTTTGTTTGCTCGAGACGATGTTTGAAATGAAAATCGGGGAGGGATAATATAACCCTCCGCAAATTATGGTTCAATGTGTATCAATAGAATATCTCCTCAGGCCTTTCGTTGATCAATGACAATTTTCAAGGTTCGTGCGGAATGACCTGTGACCATCACAGTTCACTAATTGCACAATTAGAAAAAAAGTACAAAGGTGGCGATGATGGCGAAAAGAGATTTAAGAATCACAAACTTGTTAAAATCACCCACCCGCCAGCGCACAAAAAAGAAAGATTGTGTCGCCTTTGAACTGAATACTTGGAAAGGATAACATGATTGTGCGAAAATATTAGTTTAATTCGTACTAATGACAAATCTTCTCGAGATTTTTGGACATTAATGACAATTTTAACGGTTGTTGCAAGATGGCTACTAGCATTAAAGCTTAATTATTACATATCTGGAAACAAGTGCAAAGGCAGCGGTGATGGCGAAAACAATTCCAAGAAATACCAAAGTATGGAAAGTGGTCAGGTGGGTTACAAAAGAAAAAGGGCAGAAGATATACCCAGGAGACGTGAAGGACCGATGGTTCTCGGCCTAGCGGGCGGGTTCTCAGCCTAGCTGGCTAAGAATTGAGCCTCTATTGTTCTGTGTCCTACAAATAGCACCTACACTTCCGCAATATACAAATTGATAGGTGAACTTGCGGGTTGGTTGGTTCAACATTGCACTTTTTTTTGTCCTCAAGCTATTCCGTATTAATTCCATATTAGCCACTTTTTTGGATCGGGGGTTGTCGGGCTAGCGGGAAAAAAATTGGGCATCTATTGTTCTGCGCTCTACAAATAGCACTGACAATTCCACGATATACAAATTCAAAAGCTGACCTGCGGTAAATTATTACTATTAAATATTTATATTGCAGAATTTAATTAGACGAGAAAGTTTGTACAATGTGGTCGGCCAAGTGATACAATAGTATTTAGACAAACGAGCAATACATAGTAAACATGTACTTTTATAAAGTATGGACATGAGATTTTATAGAACATATGTGAATCCCTCATTCCATATTTGGGCACTTTTTTTTCACGCGTTTGCGGACTAGTGGGCTGAAAATTGAGTATCTATTGTTCTGTGTTCTACAAATAGCACCTACAGTTCCGTGATATACAAATTGAAAGAGGGACTTGTGGAGATGAGTCTCTATATAAACTATAGACATGAGATTTTATAAAGCATATGCGGATCCCTCATTCCATACTTAGGCACTTTTTTTATCGCGGGTTCGTGGCCTAGCGGGCTGAAAAAATAGTCTCTATTGTTCTGTGTCTTACAAATAACACCCAAATTTCTGCGATATACAAATTGACAGGAGGACCTACGGGCTGCTTGGTTGAACATTGAATTTGTATTTTTCTAGAACATATGTGGATCCCTCATTCCATACTTGGGCACTTTTTGGATCGTGGGTTTGTGGTCAGGCGGGCTGAAAATTAAGTATCTATTGTTCTGTGTCCTACAAATAGCACCTACACTTCCGCGATATACAAATTGACATGCGGACTTGTGGACATAGTCTCTATAAAAAGTATGGAATGATATTATATACAGCACATGTGGATCCCTTGTTCCATACTTAGGCAGTTTTTGGATCGCGGGTTCGCGGTCTGGCGGGCCGAAAATAGAGTCTTTATTGTTTTGTCTCCTACAAATAGCACCCGCACTTCCGCGATATACAAATTGACAGGTGGACTCAGGTTGGTTGGCTGAACATTGCACTTTTATTGTCCCATAGCGATCCCGTATGAATTTCATAGTTAGCAATTTTTTTAGATCGGGGGTTTTGGGGATGGCAGGCTGAAAATTGGGGCTCTATTGTTCCACGTTGTACAACTACATTGTTCTAAAAGATATGTGAATCCCTAATTCCATACTTGGGCACTTTTTGGATCGCGGGTTTTCGACCTGGCGGGCTAAAAATTAAGTATCTATTGTTTTGTGTCCTACAAAGAGCACCTAGACTTCCGCGATATATAAATTGACACGCGGACTTGTGGACATGGTCTCTATATAAAGTATGGAATGATATTTTATACAGCATATGTGGATCCTTCATTCCATACTTAGGCAGTTTTTGGATCGTGGGTTCGCGGCCTGGCGGGCCGAAAATAGAGTCTCTATTGTTTGCTCTCCTACAAATACCACCTAGACTTCTGCGATATACAAATTGACACGCGGAGTTGTGGACATAGTATCTATATAAAGTATGGGATGAGATTTTATACAACATATGCGGATCCCTCATTCCATACTTAGGCAGTTTTTGGATCGCAGGTTCGTGGCCTGGCGGGTCGAAAATAAAGTCTATTGTTCCCTCTCCTACAAATAGTATCTAGACTTCCGCGATATACAAATTGACAGATGGACTCAGTCTGCTTGGATAAACATTCCACTTTTATTGTCCCGTAGCAATCCCATATGAATTTCATATTTAGCAATATTTTTTGATCGGGGGCTCTGGGGCTGGCGGGCTGAAAATTGGGGCTCTATTGTTCGGCGCTGTACAAACACATTGTTCTAGAACATATGCAGATCTCTTATTCCATACTTGGGCATTTTTTCGATCGCGGTTTCGCAACCTGACAGGCTGAAAATTAAGTATCTATTGTTCTATGTCCTACGAATAGCACCTAGACTTCCGAGATATACAAATTGACACGCAGACTTGTGGACATAGTCTCTATATAAAGTATATGAGATTTTATACAGCATATGCAAATCCTTCATTCAATACTTAGGCAGTTTTTGGATCGTGGGTTTACGGCCTGGAAAGTCGAAAATAGTCTCTATTGTTCCCTCTCCTACAAATAGCACCTAGAGTTCCGCGATATACAAATTGACACGCTGACCTGTGGACATAGTCTATATAAAGTATGGAATGAGATTTTATACAGCATATGCGGATCCCTCATTACATACTTAGGCATTTTTTAGATCGCAGGTTCATGGCTTGGCGGGCCGAAAATAGAGTCTTTATGGTTTCCTCTTCTACAAATAGCATCCAGACTTCCGCAATATGCAAATTGACAGGTGGACTCGGGTTGGTTGGCTGAACATTGCACTTTTATTGTCACGTAGCGATCCTGTATGAATTTCATATTTAGCGATTTCTTTTGATCGGGAGCTCTGGGGTTGGAGGGATGAAAATTGGGGCTCTATTGTTCGGCATTGTACAAACACATTGTTCTAGAACATATGTGGATCCCTCGTTCCATACTTGGGCATTTTTTTGATGGAGGGTTCGCGACCTGGCGGGCTAAAAATTAAGTATCTATTGTTTTGTATCCAACAAACAGCACCTAGACTTCCGTGATATACAAATTGATACGCAGACCTATGGACATAGTCTTTATATAAAGTATGGAATGAGATTTTATACAGCATATGCGGATCCCTGATTCCATACTTGGGCAGTTTTTGGATCGCGGCTTGGCGGCTTGGTGGGCCGAAAATAGAGTCTCTATTGTTTTGTCTCCTACAAATAGCACCCAGACTTCTACGATATACAAATTGACAGGTGGAATCGGGCTGGTAGCATGAACATTGCACTTTTATTGTACCGTAGCGATCCCGTATGAATTTCATATTTAGGGAATTTTTTTGATCGGGTCTCTGGGGCTCGCAGGCTGAAAATTGGGCCTCTATTATTCCATGTTGTACAAACACCACCCACAACTCCGCGATATACAAATTGACAAACGAACCTGTGGGTTGCCTAGCTCAGCATTGCAGTTTCATTGTTCCTTGTCCTCCGAATAGCACTCGGAGTTCCGCGATATACAGATTGGCAAATGGACTTGAGGGATGGCAGGTTCAAATTTGCCATTGTTTACAGATTATAATCCCTATCAACTATCTAACATATCTAAAAACATTATTTTCAATACTAAATTATTAATAATAATTTTTTATATCACAGAATTTAATTAAACGAGAAAGTTTGTACAATTTGGTCGGGCGATTGATATAAAAGTTTTCCGACAAACGAGAAATACATAGTAAACATGTACTTTTAGAAAGTATGGACAAGATATTTTATAGAGGATATGTGGATCCCTCGTTCCATACTTGGGCACTTTTTGGATCGCGGGTTCTCGGCTTTGCAGGCTGAAATTTAAGCATTTTTTGTTCCATGTCCTACAAATATCACCCAGACTTCCGTGATATACAAATTGACAGGTGGACTTGCGAACTCCACATCTGGTGAGTTCAATATTGCAATTGTTTAGCGATGCTCATCCTATCTAACTTTATTTAAAAACATGATTTTCAAATACAAAAATATTAATATTAACTATTGTTATTGTACAAGTGAATTACATTAAATTATTAAAGGATGTTAAATCGTTTATTTTTAAAAAAATGAAGGAAACAAAAGAATTTTTTTTTAAGATTCTATCACCGTAAGCATAAGAAGGACCAATTTGAATTTTAAGGCCCTCTTGTTCATATGATAGCACAATTGCAGTCTACATAGTTTATATTCGTTGATTTCAAATTATTCCAGGATATTAATTTTACCAAGTTCATCGAATAAGCAAAAATGGTATGATAGGACATTTGCACTTCGCACAATATATATTCGTTGATTTCAAATTATTTCAAAAAAATAATTTGATCAAGTTCTTTGATCAAGGAAATCTACTAAATCAAGTAACATAGTACATTTGCGTCACAATGACATAGGAATTATCAGGCGGATCTGCGTGCCAGCTGGCTAAAAAGAATCAATTATATTGTTATGTGTCCTCCAAAGAACAGCTAGAGTTCCACGGTATACAAATTGACAGACAAAGCAGATAACCAAGAACCAACCATACTTTAAACACCCCGCAAGCAAGTTCCTAGAAGGTTCCATAGAGCAGAACCCATCGACCTTTGCACCAAACAATTTGATATACAAAGAAAAGACGTCGCCGCATTCGTTTTCTCTTGAAACGAACTTTTATCTAGATGTTGAACAAATAGTAGAGAGAAACATGAGGAATTTTCATTTCCTCCTAAAGTTTGATATAATTTTTATTTTTTCCCTTCTTCAGTCGATATGCAAAATTGGCATTGTCCTCATTTAAGGTGAATTTTCTTTGTATCTGAAGTTGTCACGGCATGTAGACATTGCTTGCCTTTTTTCTGTAGATACGTTTTATATGACAACTCTACCAACTCATGAAGCACATTTTGTAACAGAGGTTGCCTAACCATACACTGCATGGTTGTGTTGCCCACGGTTCGGATAACACCATTGATGCAATGTCCATAAATATATGGACATTTTTCACCACATTGCAGACAATCAATCGTATCATCACTTTTCAAAGTGGAGGCAGAAGCAGGAGAATGGCATTTTTCACATATAGGCTCAAAGGGGGTCGAGTACAAATCAGCTACAACTAAAAGACCTTCAACCTGGGAACACAAACAAAGGAATTAATACATTGAACAATATAATACACAACTGCACCCCCCCTCCCCTTGAAAAAAAAAAAAAATTAAACAGGTGCAGAAATTTGTTGAACGCTATTTCTATAAGCAAAGTGAGGATGATTTTGTGAATGTATACGCACAACAATTGTAGAGCTAGCTAGTTTCTCCATATCCTTTACTATATCTGCTCGCAACTATGTTACAAACGTTGCCTGGGTTTTCTGAAAGATCCTTTCTCTAGCATCCTTCTTCTTTGTTATATTTTTGAACAGCATAGGTGGAATTTTCCATCTATGCAATTGTTGTTCCATTGACGAAAACAAATCTGAATACGTATCGAACAATTGTAGCTGCAACATGGAACAGTGTGTAACTTATCCAGCATACATGCAGAAGCCAAAGTAAAGAAAAAAACTGAATATGAAAAGCGGTACCATTGCCTTGTCACTATCTGAATCTCCATCCTTTATATGGAGAATGTGTTGTGACCCAAATTTTCTCGTCAATGTCACAGCAGCCCCAATCGTTTCGATTTTGTAAATATCAGTGCTCTGCGCAAGCTCGCTGATAGTCGAGTCCGAGAGGAAGCGATATTCTGAACAAATAGCAGGAATTTTTTCCACAATGCTTGTTTCGTTGAGCGAAATAATTTGATCGCAATCACCATGGTCATATACTGTTTTGGGCAATATATTAAAATTTGTAATGGATATCCCATTACGCGGCAATATATTTTCTGCATGTTTCTAGACAAGTTGTGGAGGAACAGTCAGTGTCACTATCATCATGGCATCCTTATCTATCATATCAGCACACATAATGGATCTACTTTTGTTTGTCTTGTCCAAGTAGGTGGTATAGACAGCCATTATATCCCCGACGAACACCTGTCCAGTTTGGCGGTTGTTCAAGCCCTCTATTGACAGTACTTTGGATGTCACAACTCTAGACCTGATGACATTTTTTGACCAAAAAAGCTAAAGTGAATGGTAGTGTGCTAGAAGTACACGCATAGTTTTGATGAACTATGGAGCCACAGTTTCGCAACTACACCTCTTAGTCTGTGGAACATGCAGCACATTCGACGTCTCGCTTGGACTTGTTGATACTTCTTGTGAGCTGCAAACCATGTATTGCAGATGGCATCAGCATATCCGCCATACCATAGATCAATATATAGCCCAGGAAATTTTGTTTAGTAAACATAGTAAGAGCAGAGTGTATGCATCTTTACCTTTGGCCTTGTTGGTCTGTCGATGTTTGGGATGACTAAGTGCTCATGGTTGTGTCACTAGTCCAACTTTTTCTGATACAAGCATGTGCAGATGAACATCGGGACTAAACAAATATATGCATTGTATATTGTCCATCGGAAGGACCAAATAACCATAAAGTTATATGCATCTTAATTTTTTAACTGGAGAAATGTTTAACAGTAAATAGGGCATGACCGCGGGCCACCATGTCCAATCTATATTTTGTGGACCCCCGGAACCCAGGGGAGCAATCTTCAACCTGCCAACCTGGCACCCGCAATCGAGAAAGTTGGTAACTATGGAATAAGGTAGAAGCAGGACCACATATGTCAATCTGTTAGTCCGCCAACCGACGCACGAAGGAATTTTTGAAAACCACACTAAGCAAATGAATTAGAAAACAAAAGGGATAATAGAAAATGGAAAAACTAGAAACAGGGAGCGCAGAAAGGCCCATTACTGCAAAGTCATCGTTTTCAAGTCTAATACTATATGCTCCTACCCAATTTGTATATTTAATTTACCGGCACACTTGGTATACCTTTTAGAAGATTGTACCACAGAACCCTCTACTCCTGCACAGAAGAATTCATCTCCCTATCCAAGCAACCTGTTTTTTCCAAGGCAGCAACGTCGAAGATGCAATCGACACGAAGGCAAGTTAGTATGAAAACAGACACCTAAAATAAAAAGAAACATGTCTATTTACCTGCCAAAGAGTCCTTCATCATGTCCAGCCATTATGTTTGTTTAAATGCAGCAATGCAGCTCAAACACGACGGACATGAACTAGCTTAGTATGCAGGAACGTATGTAACCAAGATAACTTACCATGTAGGAAGGCACACAACTAGCTTAACACATATACATACCATAAATGAAATACAAAACAGCGCAATATGAAACAACAGTACAAGCATGCACCTTTCTATATCCTCTTCGACCGATGCACTCAACACTCCCTCCTTTTCTCCAGCTACTCTGTTTGTTTCAATGTGGGAATCCACAAAATTTAATGAACATCAATGGAAGCTGGTATTCACCGGAGAACAAACAATATGTACATACATCAAAACTGACTAAACGAAGAGTCTACAAAGGCAGAAACATGAACATTTGCGCTTCTCTATCCATGGCTATAAACGTGTGGATTTTTTCCCCTGGCCAAAATATATTACAAGGCACAAAATATCACGCAATTGCATGGTCGCAGCTAAATAATTTTTGGTTTTCCCTGGCAATTTATCCAGACATGCCCTTTAACCATGCTCTTTATCCTCTACACAGACTGTTGTGCCCACGATACAAGTTCTCAGTTTTCCATGGCAAACTACCAAGACATGCTTCCAAACATGAAAATATAATATTGCAGAATCTTTGTTGCACATATCATATCTCAAGCACAACACAAATTGTATTGTGCACACACCAGTCTATGTAAAGGAGAAAGAACATGTCATGTCATATCCGCACATCTGACCATACATGGTTTATAAATGTAGCCTGCATATATATGCTTTATTTCAAAAAAAAACAGCGGATATTGTAACTTCACATGTAATCCTCGAACAATCTTGCATGCAAATATTTTCTTTCATGGCAGGACTCGAGCACCAGGAAAATCTCACAAAATAACAGATATCGACCTCGGCAGACATGGAAAATAACACCACTGCATATCGACTGGTGGGTGCAGGGGTTGAACATCGTAAAGCGCCCCAAAAAAACAATAATAATCCAAAAAAAAAGAAAAAAAGAAAAGATCCAACCACCGTCGCTACACCCCAACCCTGCAAGGTCGAATCCAGCAAAAGAAACCAGCAAGAAACCACGAAGAGGCCGAACTGCACCCCCAGGGCCCCAAAGCATAGACCCCGGCCAAACAAACAAAACAAGCAACCCAAGAACCAACAAGAACCACCGAGCCAGTGAACAACATATGTATCTCCAATGATCATGAAACTGCAGCCCAAGCAGAAAAGGAATACAAACATTCTTACTTGACACTGAACAGCAAACAAGGAATACAAAATGAAACTATTACATCGAAACTTACTCCAAAACGATGAAATGCAGAAGCACAGGTTGAATCGCAAGCAAAACAACAAGAAGTAGCAACCGAGAAATCAGCGAAGAAGAACCACTCACCGAACCAGTAAACAATGTATGTAGCCTCAATGGCAGAACAAGCATGAAACATATAATGGTTATTGAAGACTGTGCAAATTCACTGCAACTGTTTAGAAAATTTTGAGGAAAAATGTACTCCAAAAACCGTATTTACATAAACATTTAAGACTCTCAGGATGTCTAAGGACCTCGTGGTATGAAAATATTTAAGTTTTCAGGGGTGTTGGAGGACATCGTGTCATGTAAACATTTACGTTGTCGGGCGTATTGAGGCATCTCAGAATAAGTGTCAATACATTTCAAGAAATATACATCTATCAAAGACGCTATAAACTTTGGAATTCTTAATCACTACAAAGCTTGGATATCAAAACATTTCAATTTGCTTAGTACATATCAAAACTTACGGATATATTCGCGTAGCAGAAAATGCTAATACAAACATTTGAACTAATGCTAGCATTAATTGACCTTCAAGCAATATACAGGAAAAATATATGATAAAACATATTCTCTACGAGAAAAAGTTTGGAGATGTTGCCATATAGTACATCGGGAATAGCGTAGCCGGAAATAAGACCTCCAATCTCTTATCCAATCATATCAGTACATATATGTTACTTTTTATTATATAAAAATATATGTTTTTAATTCCATATCTCCAACAATAGGTATTGTGCAAATATTTCCGGTCAAAGGACAAACTAATATGTAGTCAACGCATTATCGATCGCTATAGTCCCTCTATGCCTACGGCAGGGACTAATAATAAGAAAATTAAAATAGTAAAAAAGGCAAGAGAAAGTTCATACATATTAACAAGCTAATGAATAAAACTTATAAACGTGATTTTTTACAAAATAAACATGTACATAAGTTTGTTTGTCTTTTTCTATTTTTATCTTTAATGTTGTATTAAGAAAAGATGAGGAAAATTTAAAATTTTAAAAAAAATAACAAAGAGACAATTTCAAAGTGTAGAAGAATTTGATCTTCATTTAAAATGTTCCCCATACAAATTCTTGAATTTTTGAAATCAACAAGTCTCTGCCTAGACTAGGGCTAGGTATATGGTCTTTGGCCACTCTAGAACAAGGTTACAATAGAAATACCAAGCGCGAAAAATGAAGAAAAAAAAAAGTTGAGCCAAAAATGGAATGGAGCAATGATGGAAATTCAAAAGGAAAAAACATATATATCAGAAACTTATTAGCGCCAAATAAAATTGAGCTTAAATATAGCAAACTGACAAGTAAACTATTCACCTTATGAGAACCAGCAAGCTCATCCTCGCTTTATATTTTCGTTGCTTCGCAAGACCCCCTGCTACCAACGATTATGTCAATCCCTACTGAATATGTAAAAGAAGAATGAAAAGAAGCAGACCTCACAGCACTCCAAGCATACCTCTCCCTAAATTTTCTGCCCAAGTTTTTTTTCTCAAAATTTTCTCTCTGAAAATTTCTTCTTCTCCTTTAACTTCCTGTTTCTTCCTTTTATATTACTTGATGAACTGTTTCATCAATTAGGGTTGAGAATAATTATTGAACTAAAACGCATCAGCTAGAATTGCTTCATTTTCTTCAAAATAATATGAAATGAAATTAGCGTTAATCATAATAATACATGTCTTTGGTCCTTAGATAAAATTCGAATTGGCCCCCATGCGCTTGTGCAAGGCATGTTAGATGGCCATGTGGAACAAATCGGTAACAACTACACATGGAATTAGTTATTTCCAGCCATCGATCACATTAGTAATTTGATGAGGACGTTGAAGCACTTCCCACTTAATGCATGAGTTTGTTTTGTTTTTATTATGATGCAATTTCCTTCTAATATCATAGAATTTTATGAGCGCTTGATGTAGTTTTGTTTATTGCACCTCTATAGACTCTTGACAATCGACTTTTGATGTGAATCGATGCAGAAATATCAGAACTCGAGAACATGGCACAGATGAGAAACTAATCTTGCACATCGTGAAAGTCTAGTTAAGGAAGAAATGGATGGAAACAATTGTTTGGAAGAGAAACCTTGTGCTTCGTAATATCAATAATTGATCAAAGATATGTGAATGCAGTGTGTGTCACTACATGGATATCATAACCTCGAACGATATTATCTCCAACAATCATTAATCGGACACTATCATACACAAATAGAATCTTAGGAAAAAGGAATTTCGTTCCATCATCTGTATTCAAGCCCTGCGATGGTCCTTTTACTTTGTTGCGATTTAACAGTCCATTTTCAAAGTCACAGGCAGTCGTTCGTCTGAGGTGGAAGAAGAGTAATTCAGAACCAATTTCTACAGTGCTCCACATGGGCCAGTGAATGATTTTATGCTGCTATACAAAGTAGTATTAGACATTAAGACTCATCCTTCAAATCGCAAGGCAGATTAAGATTTTGTACCATTGTGGAGAACTTTAACTTCTTTGTAGGGGTGTGTAGAAATCAAACCATTATGAGCTATGAAGAAGAGATCTGACTTCTCCAAGTCAATCTTTTCTAGCAGATGACTGATGTCAGGTCACTTGACAGCCTTCATCTCAAAACTTGAACAGCTTCCATATACTCGAATTCAGTGATGAATATAATCTCTTGTATGAATCCAATATACAAGATTATAGTTCATCAATCACTTAATCTTCATATATTAAATAACGATAGTAAATAGTGACCAAATGTACATCAACATCATTCCAATCCGTGTCTTCACAAGAAACTACAATGTCAAAATGGCGACGACTTGGAGGGATTACCAACTTTGTTATATCATGGACCACATCTGTCAACTTCAAATTTAGTCTCTCACGGTGTTTGGGGAAAATCTTGTTATAAATCAATGTTTGCATACATGATATGTTGTAGACAGTTAAACCTTTCGCTTGAAACCAATCTAGTAGCTCTTGTAAAGTCAAATTACCCTCAATTACCCACCGGTCCCAAAGAGTCCAGCTTAGATCTCAATGCTTAATTATCTTTGTTGGCACAGGTTCAGCCATTTGAAACATTGGCAGTGCTAAGTTTGCAAAAGATTTCCAATACTTTTCAATATTATGGCAAAAGAGAACCTTGTAAAGTTCTAAACAAACTAAACCAGTTGCCATTGCAGTTGTAGTGGCAATAACAGGAACAATCCTCCCAGCTATAAATTTATCCTTTATCTTGTCCACCTCATGAATGTTATAATTACGTGCACGCATATTAGCAAGCCCAGCTATAAGATCAATATGCATATCATCATCCTTTTCAAAGTGAATTGGATTCATTCGAAAACCTAGAGGTAAGCTCTTAACCCCTTCTTCTAGCATTTTAATCATATTATCGATACATGCTTTGTCATCTACAGCTGCAACATTTCCATTTTTAGAATTTGCATGTGTCACAATTTTTGTTGTTTTTGGCTGGAAGTCAGGAGCCTGCACTTTGTCTACAACTTCTGACAATTTCTCTCTATTCAAAGCCCAATCTTGGACAGGAATTCCATAATTTTGTGCTCCCAATATTGATGTTGTGGCAATAAATGAAAGGTGAGTAGGATCCTTTGATGTGAACTGCAGGGGCTTTGGAAAGCGCTTAGGAGCATACCAGAATGGTGTATTTTGGGATGTCATTGTATTCTCTGGAAATGTAAAAAGCAAGTTGCTTCACGCGATTTTTGAAATACTCCTCAAATTTTCTGCGAGACCAGGCTACACAATCTTCAAATGTCACACATCTCTCAAACACTAAACACTCAAGAATACGATCCAGAAGACTTTGAGACTGAGCATGACCTCCATACTTTATAGATCTTTTATACTCTTGAGGATTGGAAATAAATGCATTTGCTTTAGTTGGTGCTTTCTCCAGCATACCTTCAATTTCAGATCTTGCCCATGTAAGACAATGATCAATATTATGTGGGTAGGAATGAACAGTGCACATAGGGAACTCCTTCTCGGGGGGGTCTCTTGAAGCTCCATAATTTTCAGTCAAATGAGGAAAAACTACATGTGTGTGGCACTTAGTTCCAAGAGTACCAGACTCTAACAAAGGTTTTTGAAAGTAGACACATTTGTTGTCTATATAAAGTCTTGCATCAACATTGTTCAGTGCACTTATCACCACTCCCTGGTTCTCCCAAAATTTATCATCAAATATATTTTCAATGTCTGACAATGCATGACTTTGCAATGCTTCAATTTGAAAACTAGGATTGATCTTAGTTGCAGCAGATGCGGCTACTGTTGATTTAGCTTGACCAATTATTGTATCATCCTTGTCGAATGCTTGTAGTAAACCAGTGTCTATTTGAGAGCTTGTATCATGTGCAATTTCAAAAATTGATCACTAACCATCTTCAGTGTAACTTAAAATATACTTTAATGACATCTTCTTTGAATGTGTGGTAGTAACTCGGCGGGAGCACACAAGACTTTACGCAAGCAATTTCCTAATGAGAGGGGGAACCTGGAAACACTTTGTCAGCTAAGTATTGTTAACCAAAATCGTCGTCAACAATTTCCAACCAACAGATGTGCGTCGCTTACAGTGGCGTGCAAGCTTTAAACAATAAAATTATGATCCTTGATTCTCTGAAGGAAAGGTGAAGGGAAGGATAACGACAAGAATGAGGGTGACTCAATGTGGAACAAGAAGAGGCCGATAGGTTTGGATGGACCAAGTTATACAACAGGGGAGACACAATGGAGGTCAAGGGATTCATAGATCGGGACTTTGTGGAATAACTCATGAAAATTGGTAAGTATGAGGGGGTTTGGTCCCGTTGTATAACCCGAAGGGACGACTCTTTAGATATTGACAAAATGATTACAAGGCTAGAAAATTGTCGTGGATGTGCGTTGAGGGAAAGACCCAAGTTTAACGTTGAGCATCCACGTGTATGATGAAGGCATCTCAAAATGAAGGGGATAGAGAAAGGGAAAAAAGGAAGATGGGGATAGGACTAACGAACGTGACGAGCGAGGATGTCTTGTGTAACAACCGCATGGTAGACAAGTGAGGGATTATGACAAAGGAAGGCAAATTGGTTTACCTGCAAGTCTGTTGTCCACAAAAACACATTTGGTTAATCAATTAAAAATATACAAATGGCCTTTAATATCACCACCATTGCTCCATCACTTATGACCATCAGAAGGGCAAAAAGAAAAGAAAGTGAAATAAATAAAAGAGAGAAAATAAATTGAGTAATTGTGAAATCAACCCAAAACTAATCTAGCCCTTCCTGTAAACTTTTATCATTATTATTATTATTATTATTTATGTACAGAGGAAAAGAAACCATTAGCTTGGACTCAGGTCAGATGAAATTTAGTGTAAATGAATGTGTCACATGCTTTGCATGCGGATCTTATGAGTTTGACAAATTTGTGCGTGGAGGAACTGCCAACACGCCAACCAACAAAAGTGTACGGTGCGGAGAAATGATTAATCAATACCAAAAAGAAACGATCACCAACCTCCCAAACATGCCAACCAACAGAGGTTTTGCATTTAATACCGAAAGTATCGATTGAATCAGATTTAAGATTTAGGGTTTGTACATTAAAGGGATGATCCATGAATTCAGTGAACAAATTAGTATCATCTTTATGGACCTTTCTATCAGGAACAGGGTCGTCATGATGCAAATAAGATTCATAACATGGATTAAAAAACATAGGAATGTCCCTACAATAGTCACTATCATCGAAATAAAAAGTGCACCTAGGAGGAACATGCTCGATGGTGTCAAGTTCTTTAACCTCTTTTGATTGAAACAAAGGATTAGAAAAAAATTTATACAATTTAATAAGATCTCGATTGAATTCATGAATATCTTCAAAGGAGGATTCCTCACATGCATCATTAAAGTCATGCTGGTCTTCATCAATTTGTGTTGACCACTCATTAGCATCATCATCGAATACAAATGTATCATAAATTGGTTTGACATGGTCAGAATTGATTTCTTCATTTGCATAATCAAAATTTCCATCGTATACATGCGGATAAGAAGCTTGGGATAATAGATGATTTTGGGGTCGAGTTTTTTCATGAGGTTTGAGAAGGGTGATGTTTGGGATGTGACATGTGGATTGATCACTAAGCATCATGATATAATCATGATCCTCTTCAAATTCAAGCTCTTGACCACAAGTAGTGAATTCATCATAAATAGACCTTAGGAGAGAGTGCTCCCGAGATATACTCGCAGCTTGATTTGAAGATTGAGATTCAACAAAGAACATGCGATCTTGTAAACCTTTGATGATGAGGATTAAAGAAGATAAATCCTTGTGTGAATCATGAATACCAAAGGAGTAACTTTTTCTACGGATTTGTTCCTCGAAGTCGAGGCAAGTGGATAGAGCTAGCCCTAGGTTTTAAACATTATTTTCTTCCCACTGCCATCGGTAAAGAGGAGGTAGAAGTTCGTAGTAATGCAACAGGGAAGCCAAGTTGGTAGGGCAAATGAGAGTAGGAATTAAATTGTATAACTTGATAAACTTAAGGTTAAATGTAAGAATGCTCTCATTATATTTCATAAGTAACTGGTTAAACCTCTTAAGATACTTGTAAGGATTATCCAAATTCCCAAAGGTAGAAGTAAACTAGTAAGAAAGTTCAAAAGATGTAGAGATGCATTTATCAGGGAGGCTGGCAAATAAAGAGGCGGCATCACCCTGAAGTGAATTCATGAACAAAAGCATGCAACTATCATTATTATTTACTCTGAGAATGGTGCAAGCATTCGAAAATGCACGAAGATGTTCAATCATTGTAACAGTTCTGTCACCATGAAAGAGAGGCAGATGTTTCTTGAATTTGTAAGGTAAGGATTAATCAAGTGAGCGAACTTCAAGGGAGTGGGCACAAACCAAGGGGAATTGTTTAGGTCTTCTTCAAACTCAAAAAGCCCATACTTGTGAATGTCCTTCCTGGGGTTAGTAGCTGAAACCATAGAGTTACAACCGCTAAACATATTTTCTTATCAGTTGAGACATTAAGGTCTAGGAAAGATAAATGTAAGTTCGAAAGAATTAAAACAAAGCTAGGAAAGAACCATTGAACGGTTCGTCCCCAGTATGGTCGCCAAAAAAATATGTTGACGTCGAGGGACTAGAGAGTCCCCAACATCAACATTTCAACCTCTCACAGAGCTAAGCGAGAAGAGAAGGGAATATCACCCTAGGCTTAAAGCCCTAGACAAGAAGACAAATTGAGCTCTAGGCTAAATATCTTCTAACCTACACAGTCCAAGCGTGAATTCATTTGCCTTGTAATTTTACTTTTTAGTAATATTTGATTTTTATGTAATTTATGATTTTGATACTTTTATGTGGAGTTTTTACATTTGACATAACCAAAAAATCTAATAAAGTAAATGCAAATAATAAAATGAAAAGGCATTTGTTTTGTATTTGTTTTATAAGAAAATATCTAAAACAAAACTAAGAAAGTTAATATAACTATGTTAGTTTTAAAATGATTCAAAAATAATAATTTATTAAACAAAACATTAGTTTGAAAAAAAATAACACTTTAATGATTTGATATTTTTTAATTTTTTTTTAGAAATTAGGATATGAAAAATAATAAGAAAATTAAAATAGTAAAGAATGCAAGAAAAAGATTATACATATGAACAAGATAATGAATAAAACTTATACACATATTTTTTACAAAATAAACATGTTCATAAATTTGTTTGTATTTTTCTATTTTTATCTTTAATGTTGTATTAAGAAAAGATGAGGAACACTGAGAATTTAAAAAAAAATAACAAAGACAATTTCATAGTGTAACAGAATTTGATCTTCATTTAAAATGTTCATCATACAAATTCTTGAATTTTCAAAATTTACAAGTCTTTGCGTAAACTAGGGCCGGGTATATGGTCTTTAGCCACTCTAGAGTAAGGTTACAATAAAAAGACCAAGTGCGAAACAAACAAACAAAAAAATTGAGCCAAAAATGGAATGGAACAATGATGGCGAATCACAAGGAGAAAACATGTATATCAGAAACCAATTAGTGTCGAACAAAATCGAGCTTAAATACAGCAAACTGACAAGTAAACTATTCACCTTATGAGAACAAGAAAGTTCATCCTCGCTTTATCTTTTCATTGCTTCGCAAGACCCCATGTTGCCAACGATTCCGTCAATCCCAGTTGAATATGTAAAAGAAAAATGAAAAAAAAACAAACCTCACAGCACTCCAAGCATATCTCTCTAAATTTTCTGTCGAAGTTTTTTTTCTCAAAATTCTCTCTGAAAAATTATTCTTCTCCTTTAACTACATGTTGCTTCCTTTTATATTACTTGATGAACAGTTTTATCAGTTAGGGTTGAGAAGAATTATTGAACTGAAACGCACCGGCTGGAACCGCTTCCTTTTCTTCAAAATAATATGAAATGAAATTAACGATAATCATAATAACATGTCTTTGGTCCTTCGATAAATTTCGAATTGGCCCCCATGTGCTTGTGCAAGGCATGTTACATAGCCATGTGGAACAAATCGGTGACAACCACACATGGAATTAGTTATTTCCAGACATCATCGGTCACATTAGTAATTTGATGAGGACGTTGAAGCACTTCCCACTGAATGCATGACTTCGTTTTTGTTTTTATTAGGATGCAACTTCCTTCTAATATCATAGAATTTTATGAGTGCTTGTTGTTGTTTTGTTTATTGCACCTCTGTAGACTCTTGACAATCGACTTTCGTTGTTAATCGATGCAGAAATGTCAGAACTCGAGAACATGGAACAGATGAGCAAACTGATCTTGCACATTGTGAAAGTCTAGTTAAGAAAGAAATGGATGGAAACAACTGTTTGGAAGAGAAACCTTGTACTTCGTAATATCAATAATTGACCGGAGATATATGAATGCAGGGCGTGTTACTGCACAGATATCAGAACGTCGAATGATATTATCTCCAACAATCATGAATCGGACACTATCATACACAAATAGAATTCTGGGAAAAAAAATTGTGTTCCATCATCTGTATTCAAGCCCTGCGATGGTGCTTTTACTTTGTTGTGATTTAACAGTCCATTTGCAAAGCCACAGGCAGTCGTTCATCTGAGGCGGAAAAAGAGTAATTCAGAACCAATTTCTACAGTGCTCCACACACACCAGTGAATGATTTTTGGCTGCTATACAAAGTAGTTTTAGACATTAAGACTCATCCTTCAAATCACAAAGCAGATTAAGATTATGTACCATTCTGGAGAACTTTAACTTCTCTGTAGGGGTGTGTAGACATCAAACCATTATGAGCTCTGAAGAAGAGATCTGACTTCTCCAACACCCATCCCAAAATAGTCAATCTTTTCCAGCAAATGACTGATGTCAGGACACTTGACAGCCTTCATCTCAAAACTTGAACAACTTCCATATACTCGAATTCAGTGATTAATATAATCTCTTGTATGAATCCAATATACAATATTATAGCTCATCAATCACTTAATCTTCAGATATTAACTAACGGTAGTAAATAGTGACCAAAGGTATATTAACATCATTCCAATCCTCATCTTCACAAGCAATTACAATGTCAAAATGGCGACGACTTGGAGCCAAGGATGATTTTAGGAACTAAATTTCGCTTATGGACTAATTTTCCATAGTCATTCTAAAAATGATTCACCCAAATTCTATAGGATAAAATTATTTTGCCTTAAAAATCGCCAAAATTTTATACAAAATATATAAAATCCTTAGAAATTTGAATATTTTTACAAAAATATCACCAAACATTTATAGTTGGCATATGAAGGATTAGTAAGATTCGCTAAAGTTTCTACATTTTAAAATAAATTTTCATCCTTAAAATCATCATTGTTTGAAGGAATTACTAACTTCGCTATATCATGGACAAGATCTGCCAACTTCAGATTCAGTCTCTCATGGTGTTTGGGGAAAATCTTGTTATAAATCAATGTTTGCATACATGATATGTTGTAGACAGTTAAACCTTTC
>ML867322.1:0-21207 GCA_009831015.1 Picea engelmannii
TTTTTTTAACAATTTTGTCATTTTATTATAGTTTATCACTTTATGTGGTTTCTCTTGCATACATGTAAGTTGAATTTCCTTTCCTTCCAAGGAAAATCTCATAAAAAATTATTGAAAATTAAAATTCATTGTTCCTAATGGTTGTAACCAATATTGGACCCCTAAGACCACATCAACACCACTCTTTTCGATTGAAATCATTTGGCTATCCAAGAAAAAATCCCACATAGTGAGCGTAATGCCATGACACTTGAACAATTTACAATATCTACATCTATAATCATTACTTGAAACTTAGGTGCTAGATTTATAAATCAATTGAAAATTTTGGATCATTTGTAGTTAGTGAAGTTATGGTTACTACCACAAGAAATCGATAATGTTACCTTTCTTTTCTTGACATATCATTCTATTTTGAGATTTTGAGTGCCAATGTTTTCTAAAGGATGAAAATATATGGTTGGAGTAGTCCCTTTTGGTTCTATATGTTAAGAATGTTCCATCTCTTATTCTTCTTCCTCTTCACAAACTATGTAGAATAATTTGTTCTCAATACATGTATGCCCCTTTATCTACTTGGTGGTACAATTAAAACATAGCCTCTTTTCTCTTCTTTCATCCAATTGTTTAGGTATCAACCTTTTATGTTAATTGAGGTTAGGAATGGTAACATTTTACTCCCTATAATATTTAGTGGTAACCCTTGTGGTATCCATGTTTTTAGTTTCAAATCTCTTTGCCACACTAAAAGCTTTATACAAGGAGTTAGGCTTCAAGAGATGCACCTCCTATTGAGTGATCCCCTTAAAATTGCCCATAAAGTGATAATCAAACTATCCTCCAAAATTTTATTCACTATAAGACTCAACTTTTAAAATTGTTGAATGTTCTCTGTAATTGAGTTTTATCAAATGGATAAAGAAATTATTTATCACACTATCATGGTTACCCCTGTGGTATCTATATTTTTATTTTCAACTCTATTTGCCATAGTAAAATCCTTATTCAAGGATTTAGGATCTAAGAGGAATGCCTCCTATTGAATACTCCCCTTTAAATATCCCACAAAGAGATAAAAATATTATCCTCCATAATATTCTTCACTCTAAGATTCAACTTTTGAAATTGTTGAATGTGCTTTGTCACTGAGTTTTTTCAATTCGCTAAAGAAGGTGTTTACCATATTATTCTCTAATTTGCATTCAATTAATCCATAAAAATGCTTCAATATCCAATATAGTCCTAATTTCAATCACAAAATGATCAATACCACACAAATTGATTAGGTTCTATATATAAGAATGCAATAGTTTCCTTTTGTATAGTTAGCACTTGGTGTATATTGAAGAATTTATCCATGTGGAATATCCATGCTATGGGATCATTATCTTTAAACGTCCTCATATTAATCTTGGAAAAAAAGTAGTCCCTTGGTCCCAAATTGAAACTATGATGTTGTGGATCATGTAGTGATGATTGGTCAAGTGTCTGGGATTCAACCCTCTTGTTCTCAAAACATGTTAAAGTATTCTCCATATGTGACTAGGATTAAATCCTCTTGTTCTCATTGTCCTCTTATTGAGAATGAAAATTTAGGACAAGGAGGCTTGTTATCTCCTTCATAAAGTCCTATTCATGTCTTTGAGATCATATTTACTTGTCATCTCTTTAAGACCATATTTAAAATTTTGTCAACCTTATTTTCCATTGTAGTTTCCATGATTGCTATTTTCTCTTCCAACTTGGACACCTTAAATTCCACTTCTGCATCCTCTTCTTCTATCAAGGATGAGCCCTCAAAATCCTTTCCAATAGTGGTCTTTGTATTACTACATTTAGGCATAAGGGGCTATGGTTTTATAGGGTTTTATGGGAAAGGAAGTGTTAGGATATATAGCTCTCTAATATACCATTTGGTTTCCAATAATAGTACACAAATTTTGTTTCCTGGATTTGACTAAGGAGGATTGAACATACCCTTAGCCATACCAACCTATTCCCAGGTATGTAACGTCCCCAAACACCCAGGCTGGGCCACGTCACCCAACTTGTAACGTTTCCCATTACCAACATTAATCACATGCACTGAAACCCACAATGTAACATCATCCAACTTATTACTGAGCATTGTTACTCTAAAATTTCACTACGCATATTTTACTCTAAACAGAAGTCTGCGTAGTATCACTTGAAGCAAAGCGCTCATCCCAATCTTGAGTCACACCACAAAACTTATAACAAGGGAAGCCACATTCTCTTTTTAACGCAACATTAAGCATAATAGGTAACTTAATAACTGGGCATACCAACATACTAATCACATAGCATAACCATCCACACAAACATATTGGCGTTGTGTGCCGATTTTGATTTCATTGTGCGCTGAGTCTATCTCCTTGAACACACACACAAATTACAGGCTTATGTGTACCCAAGATACTTTCCTGTGCACCCAACTACCCAATCCTTTTCTTGAAGACTCATAACCAAAATCAAAATATTAACTTAACATGAAATGCTATCATCAACAGACATACTCATTCACAACTACAAATATAGGCTATAAGAACCATATTTACATGTATAAGCAACATTAAACAGAATAACAACAAATACTTATATGCAACTACATACAATAATTAACCCATATAAACCATAGACAAATATGCACACAATAAACAAGACAGGAACATAAATAACACTTATATTTTATGGAAATCACCAAATACGGGTATAAATCATACGTTCCTCCCAGACATAGACTATGTTGCTCATAATCTTTCAGAAATAGGTCACCCCCGAGCTGGGGATTAAATCCACTAGGGAAAAAGGGTTCCTAGAGATAATCTAAGGTCTAATTCTCAAAAATATTGCTCAATCCAAGGTGCTTGTTGCTGCAACTAGCCTACAGTCCCTCATTCCCCATGCACCTGTCACACTAAAGGAAGTGTGCCCCTTCTCTGCAATAGTCCTTTGGTTGTACCACTTCCCTTCCTAGGGTTACCAGAAACAGGACAAAAAGGAAGTCTTTGAGCCTTGCAACTAATTCCCAATGCACCAGTGAACAATTCTTAGCGAAACTCTGACTTGGAGAGTATGATCACACGTCTGACAACCACTTCACAAAAACCAGTCTCTCACCTAGAGAGACTACTCACAGTCTTTCAACCTATCTCCTCATTAGTAAAACTATGATTACAAATCCTCAAATCTGTACAAGATTCTCTATACAGATAAGATAATATCCAGATTTTCCATATAGTCTGACCCCCTTCTACTCATGAGAGATTGAAACATGAAATTCCTTTCCTCGAATACTTCCCTAAAAATAATCATAATCATAATAATGCCCAAAATACACTAAGTACAACAATATATATTGCATGCCTTCAACTTGACACATGTCACCCTTAGAAGTAGCTTTAAGCCACTTGGTGACCCGTTTCCTACCCTCGAGAACTTAGGATAAAATACTATCCATAACTTACACTTTTCTGGAAATATTATTAAAATATTCCCCTAAGACTTAAGTCTCACCCTCTTTTCCCTTTTTCGGTGGAGTTAGGCCCCCATCTCTTTTCTCTTGATTCTTTCTGCGCACAAGGATATAATATATTAATAACTTGAGTGTGATACACTTTACATAAATAGGCACATTGGCCTATTTGCATCCCACCTCACCAACCCAATAGTCACACAGGATCTTCGGCCTCAAAACAAACACACACACACATATCACAATGATTCCCACACAATTACTTGTGTGCATGCAACACTGCGGAATATGCATACCCTCTCTTGATGCACAATCCACACACACTAGCTCAACTACGTGTAACACTATGGAATGTGCGCACCTTTTCTTTGATAACCACCCTCGCGCATTCCACTGGCATGCATAGTACCAAAACTTGGTATCAACGACTCACCAACCTATATGTATCATTACATTTACACTTGTTGTGAACATCTCATCAACCTATATGGATCATTACATCGCACACTGCTAAGGTGTGCGTAAAACCAAAACAAATCACCAGCCTAAATGAACAACTACAAATGGGTTTCATATTAGGTACATTACATTCCCCTCCCCCTTATTTATGCATTATCCTTGGTGCATTATATACACATATACATACAAAAATTCAAAAAAATTCAAAACGATGAGGATACTCTACCCACATAACATTCTCGTGCTCCCAAGTTTCATCCTTAGGATTGTACCACATCCATTGGACCTTTACCAACTCCATGGATTAATTCTGGATTTTCTTTATTTTCGGATCCAATATGAAAACCGATTGCACTTTAAATCCTCCTTCTGGCTTCACCTTCCACCGTAATTATGTGCAGCTGTAACTCATCCTCCTTGTTATCCAGTTGTTGGAAAATTGGTTATCATTGATGTTTTTGTATAGTAGGTTGTCATTGATGTCAACAAGCAACAATTGACATTGATTTCAACAAATGTGATGGATGTATTTGGAAAAGTATCCAAAGTGGTCCCCGTTATCGCACCAGTTGTGGGTTGGGAAAATCCTAACCCAACCACCAATTGGTAACAACTTAGATAGAACCTACCCACTGTCACCTTAGGCAAGTGTTCATGTCACTTTATAGGTGAGGTAGTCACCTCAAGGGGGGAATATTGGTGAACCTAGGGGGGATTGAGATGGAAAATGATAAGTATGGATGGATGTCCCTAAAGGTCAATTATAAATGGTAGAAGGAACTTGGAAAAGGGTCTTGGGAAAGGTTAAGGGTTTCCAAATGACCTAAGTGACATGTCGAGAGTAAGGTACCTACTCGAGACAACCAAGGATACTTGTAATATGTTAGTTGGACAAGAAAGTTAAAAATTTTGTCCCTAATTGCAGAAAAAGTAAATGATATATATCAACATATAGAAGATAATAAAGGATGCAAAATAAGTGTTAAAATTATGATATCATAAGCAAGAGTCAATCTAGTGAACGCTAGCTTAACTCAACAATGATAAAGCAATATTCTAGCAAAAAATAAAGGATGAAACAAAATCTTATTGCAATGATATTTATCAGCCTTATCTTTGTAGAAAACCAAGCTTAATAGCAGAAAAATCAGCCAATGAAAATCACCTTTAGCTAGCTCAAAAAGTGTGCTAGGGTTAGTAGTTTGTTAGGGAAACGTTGTAGCCAATTCCTAGGGTTTGTTTAGGAATTATATAGGGTTAGAGAGTTAGTTCCCTGCAACCCTAATGGATGTAGGTTAGTCTTGTAACAGAAGCAATATTTAGTGGTTGGAAGTGGATGCCTCAATGAGGCAAGAGATCCTAGGGCTTAAGAAACAACTTCCAAATGAGATAACTTCAAAACTTGAAAATTTCACATTTACCAATGCAACAATTAGTGCCTTTGATTATGGGTTAATGGAGTCAAGAGAAAATAGTTAAATCTACTATCTCCTTGGGGATATAAACCCTCTTATTGCCCAAGGCAAGTAACCTATCTAGGGTTTTAAAACTAAGGGGTGTATTCCCTTATACTTCCTTAGAAAAACCCATGCAAACAAAAATACTTAAGCAAAATTATGATGGAGGCTAAGGTGGGGGTGTATGCCCTTATATTTCCCACCTATCTCTAGCAACAATCAACCTTGAATTGAAACACAAATGATAACACAATGCATATTTATTACCAATTCAAGGAACATATGCTAAGATAACCACCATAATAGAAAAACAAATACTTCTAAGGCTATCACATCATCATCATCAACTCCACAACCAAAGAGAAGCCATATCATAGCACAAGATAGAAACAATCCTCAAGGGTAGCGGAAATTTTAGTCCAATAATTCTCACAATAGGAGATTTATGATTTAAAATGAGATCTTATGATCTCTATTTATACAAAATGTCACTAACATAGTTTTCCCACATTAGCAAGGGTAAAACATAAGACACAGGGTCCACAACCCTTATCTTACTCCTTGCAACCAAATAATATTAAACAATTCATCTTTAAATTCACTTTTACACAAAAGAAAACCCTAAAACAAGAGGATGTCACACCTTTAGGTGACGTTTTAAGACTAGGAGCAAGTCGTTGGTGTTGGAGGTGCATAGTTAGGCCTACAAAGGCCACATGTAAATCATTTATGCCATATCCTAATGGTCAAGGTCCTCTTCTCCTCAAAACTTGCATGTGTCAATGAGTCATGTCTTCACCACCAAACCCTATCCCCTCTAGGTGACCTCAAGCCTCCAAAGGTGATGTTTTTCCTCTTCTAGGAAAAATGTTTGGCATGTAAGGGCTATGTCATGTCATCCACAATATATTTTAGGCCTCCAAAGGTATGTATTTTCATCCAGCATGCAGGCCCTTGGCATCCAAACTGTGGGATTCAAGCCCCATGGAATCCCAAGCTAGGTTTCTTCCACCAAAAATGTCCACCAGCTAGGTCCTGCAAAGACAATTAATCACACCCTCCAAGGATCTCAATTCATAATATCATGGTGAGTAAATAAAATCAATAAATGATCCATGTAATCATGTGCATCAAAGATTACCCGATCAAACAAGTAAGTGCTCAAAGACATTATGTGACTTCCCAAGCTTGGATATGGGAGGGTTGACGAGGTGTCCTATTATGTAGATCGTTCACTATGTCAAGGAGTGTTTCCCAAGTGATCCTTCTCTAAACCATGTGAAGTAGATGAAGTGTTTATGGGTCAAGACTCACTGGGCATGGATTTAATGACATACAAGGGGTTGTAGTGTCTCATTCATGGGTGCCTTTGTAGAGGGTGTGTGGCACCTTCATTTGCAATGCATTTTTTCCTAGCCCATACTCTTTCCATTCTTTGTTTCTTTCATGTTTTAAAGGATGATTTGAAGGCCATTGTCCTAGCGTGGTGTCTAGATAATGATATTGTCACTCACAAATACCTTGTGGAAATGAGAAGGCTGGCTCATGATGAGACCCCCTTTCTCTCAGTTGTGTAACTGAGAGCCACTACCCTAGCTTGGTGTCCAGATGATGCTAATGTCATACCGCTAGATACCCATGATCATGATAGGCTAGCTTGTGATGAGACCTCCTATCCTCCAACTAACCCCCTAACCATTCTCTATAATTTATTCGTGTGGGTCCCCCCTTTCTTACAGAGAAGCATTTCATTGTTTTATTGGGGGATGCCTAGGTGAAGCATCTGGAAGGTCTACATATAGGATTTTATCTTTTTTATCCAACAAAAATCCATTTGGCCCTTCATCCCCTTCTTCCCATAGAATGAGGGACAACCCCTTCTTGGGTCAATACATCTTAAAATTATAAGAGACAATGAAATGGGGGTTTAAGTGATGGAAAATGGTAAGTATGTTTGGGAATGGTCTAATGTATATTCAAAGGAGTTCCTAGTAGAAAACCCATTCCTGAGGAAGACCACTTACTAGGGGAAAATGTCAACCACCAAGGTAAAACAAGTAAAAAGGCATAATGTCCAAGCATATGTCATGAAATCTAAAGCAGTCTAAGATAGAAGATACTCAAAATGCCTCAAATATTGAAATGACACTCACCATAATACATGAATTGTACCTCATGGAGCAAGGCCCAATGCCTCTCGGAAGACAACTACTGTGGTGGATGCCATCTGGAAATCTTGAACTCTGTGGTGGTGATAAGGGTCTCCATCTATGCAAGTGGATACTTCTAGTCATGTAGTCTCATGGCACTCCATATCTGCAACCTAAGGGCCTCGAGACATAATCTCCTTATTTATCCCAAAAAATGGGGATAACATTCCCCTTATGGCATAACTTTAAGCATGGACATCATGGGAAGATGCTTTGAAGAAGTCTACAAGAAACCCATAGGTGTGGTCATGAGGCCTGAAGTTGACCAAGGAAAATGAGTTTGAATAATATTTCAAGTGTGTTGGATGTATAGGATGACCTGAGTTCTACCTTATTTCTCCAACAAAACCCTAGAAACCATCGACCCTTCGAGAGACCAGAAGGAAACACTACACACATAGTGCACAGAGCAGTCTCACCTGAGATGGCTTATGGGTGATTGCATGACCCAGATGTTTGAAGTCACGAAAGGGATGATTCTCACAAGGATTTTATATCTATTTATACTTCAATATTGCTTATTCCTTAGATATACCATACCATCATTCACATCTACCATTCATTTAACCTTTAACATTCATTCTGCGGGAAATAACATAACTATTCTAGTGCATGCTACAATTTAACCTTAACAGATTCATTCATTTATCCATTCATTCATCATAAAAGAAATTGCAAAGCATAAAGAGTACATTCCACATATTGAAACAATATTTTATCGTGTTTCACCCCCCCTAGGATACATCCACAAAGATTTGGCATTCTATGCTTCTTTATTCATCTTCCTCAAAATATTGCACCATGTGCATTACATCATAAGTTCAGTGATGGTGATGGTGAGGTTGACCAGTGTCACACCAAGCTCCATATCTTGTGACCTAACCCTCAGATACAACTCATAGGTCTCCAAAAATGACTCAACATTAGCTCCACAACTCGACGACCAAAAACTAGTATCTACAACTCAAAACTCTTCAAACATACCACAGATAAAATGATATCCTCGGATCTTACAATGCCTATTTATACTACCGAAATGGGTAAAACACCTTACAAAAAAGACCCAAAAACCTAACCCTAAGTCGATTAGGTTTTTCAACATATTAACTTCCTGCATGCGGCTGGTCCTTGATCCAACCATTTCCTCATCGTTTTGTCCTTCCTTCTGCCTTTGCCTTTCCTCTTCCTTACGTTTCTCTTCCTTATTTCTTGACACACTGCTTTTCCTTTACTTCCGACGTGCACTCCATTTGTGCTCCCTTTTCCACTATCTTCCAAAAATGTTGCGCTTTTCCCCAAAATAGCCTTCTCCAATAATCCCCCAACACTAACTTGTGGCTCGTCCCGAGCCACTTAGGCTGTGTTTGCCTCCAACATTGACTTCTTCAGTGCCTGAAATCTTCTTGTCATCTCTTGTACTTGTGATTTTTCCTACGCACTCCTTTATGCAATGTTTTCTACCAATTTCATTGTAATATTCTCCTTCAACACTTCTACACTCTCCAAGTGTATCTGCACTATCATGCTTTTTGCTTCTTCGAACTCTGTAATAATCATTTCTTCCCCTTCTTGCAATGGCTCTAATTGATCTTGCCTTAACTGCTTTTCCACCGGGATTGACTTCATCTTTTCCTGTAGGTTCTTCATCTCCTGTGCACTCTTCATCATGTCTACTATAGCCATACTTTTCTGTCTATGCTTCAAGTCATGTACTACAGTGTTTAGATTGCCCAACCTTTTTTTATAATTCTTGAATCTTTGCATATTCTTGCAATTCTGTCCACATCTACACTATACTGTTGTATAGTTTTTCCATTCTATTGATCTCCCCTTCGATGTTTTCTATGTATTCTACATCCTGTTGTTCCCTTTCTACTTTGATATCTAGTGGAGTGCTAGGGATCACCTTATCTGCCAGGTGTGTGATTTCTTGTCTGTAATTTTCGATAGACTGTGTTATCTTTTGTATATTCTCTTCTATGCTTAACTCCTCTACTTGTGCATTGTCTAGGAGAGTTTTAAAGACTTCATTGAGCCTTTATTCTATTTTCTCCACATGATTTTTTTCCTTGTCCTTCTCAATATGTACTTGGTTGAGGGATATCTCCAATATATCCTTTTCCTCCCTGGTTGTCTCTAATTTTGTCGCATTTGTCATGGCCCTTGATTGAATTTCATTCACGACACTAATCTGCAACTTGTATAATTCCTTGGATGGAATATTGGACAACACCAAGTCCAACTGTTCTATATCCTTCAAAGGTTTATGTGTTGTGTCTTTGTCTCTTTATAGCATCCCTTGTTTGATTTGGAAAGTCTCGCTTCCCATTGTTGTTGTTTATACTAACTCCTTTTCTTCATGATTTTTCTCCTGCTGTGTTGTGAATTTTTGTTGTGCTACATTGATCTGCAAGATTTCTAAAACTTCCTTAACCTCCATCAAAATTTTCATTAATTATTCTCCTTGTGACTATGCGGCATATAATGCTTCTTCTCCTCAACCATGCACTTTGTCTTCCATTAATTCTGCATCATCCTCAGTTATTGTAAGCTGAGGGGTATCCTTGTGGACCTTCATCTTTTTTCATTGTCCTCCTATCTTCATCATTGATCTTCTCTTTGGTGTTGTCTCTGTCTGTGCAGAGTTATTTTCCTATGGTAGGTATCTACTTCTTGCTTCCATGTTTCTTCCTTCTGTGCAATCATTTTCTAGTACTAAGGCCCTAGGTATAGTTTCCTTCTTCCTATACTTCTTTATTGTTTCTCTATTTTCTGTTGGTTGAGTGTGCTCTGATTCTTTCCTAGTATTTGTTGTTGGACTACTTGATTTTCCAGTTCCTACCTATTCCTTACCCTTTTATCCTTTCTTGTCTACCACTAATACCTTCCAATGATCTGGTCATTCCCCTATCACCCATTGTACTTCTTCTGTTGTGATACAATACTGCATCTTCAACAATTTCTTCTTTGGGTTTATCCTTACTTGTATCCACATGTTATGTCTAGATGCTTTGAAGTTTGTTATCCCTGCATTCTCCTTCACCACTTCTGGTGAGATCCTCCATGTCTTTGCTATATTTTCCTATATCTCCTCGAGATACATGTCAAAAATGCTGGTATTATATTTTCTCTTCTCAGGATCTGTATTGTGCCATAGGGTTATATACCCTGTTGTGTGGAACCTTCCTCTCTTGTCACAAAAGGATGAGTATTTTGGTTCTTCCCATGACACTAAGGCTATAAAAATAAGCAACCAAGAATAATGTAACTCTGTCCCAAAATCTCGTGCATCTCTGCAATCCTCCAACAATACATTGAGCAAGTATGGTTCCCAACTGAGTACAATCCCCTTCGCGCACTGCATGGTTGTTGCTACCACTCCTGTTGGTTCCTCTTCTTTGCTAAATTTTCTTAGTAACTTGTAATCCATCAAATTTGTTATGAATATTGTGGCTGGCTCATTTATATTCTTGATAATCATGCCTCTTCTTCCCCTTTCAGATCCAAATTGGGCTTTTACTTCTTCTGCAATGGTATTTTCCTTCATCTTATCATCTAAATATTTCTCTGGCTTCACCCCATCTATTGGAAGCCTTTTAATTTTTGCAATTAGTTCTACATCAATTGGGACATATCTATCCATCCAAAAAAATCCTCCATGTACTCTTGCCAGTAATCGTTTCCAGGCATTGACATCCTTCCCCTTGCCAAAGTGAGGTATTTTTAACAAATTCATGACATCTGAATTGTACAACCATGTAATCCATTATTTAGGTTCTAATATTGGATGTCCTAATGATATTATCCATTTGTTCTCCATATAAATTTCATGCGCAAGCTCCGAAAACTTAGCTACCTATGTGACGTTGTGATCTGCATACTTCAGTTTGGGAACAAACCCCAACATATCCTCTACAACTATTACCGGTTTTGAATTTTGTGGAAGTGACAACGAGACCTGTTTCTGTGTGTGTGATACTATTATTGTTGGCCTTTTTTAATTCTTTAATGGACCTGCTATCTCATTATGTATTTCTCCCTCTGTGTCCTGATCTGTGTCATTGTCCTGTTGTTCTACCCTAATTTTCTGCATTTCCTTGAGTTCTTCTGATTCTGTCTCCTCTTGATATTACAATGCCTATTTATACTACCAAAATGGGGAAAAACCCTTACAACAAAGACCCAAAACCCTAAACCTAAGTGGATTATGTTTGTCCACATAGTAACTTCCTACATGTAGTTGGTCCTCGATCCAACCGTTTCCTCGTCATGTTGTCCTTCTTTCTGCCTTTTCCTTTCCTCTTCCTTGTGCTGCTCTTCCTTATTTCCTAATGCGCTACTTTTCCTTGAATTCTGGTTCACACTCCATTTGTGGTCCATTTTTCTACTATCTTCCAAAACTGTTGTGCATTTCCCCAAAATAGACTACTCCAACAAAGTGTATACAAAACCCTCATAGATGGATAGTCCTCATCATGATGTTTCCAATGGTAGGTGGTACACCACGTGGTTCCTCACAGTTGAGGAGTTATTCCCTCTTGAAGTTGGAAGCCATGAAGAATGGTTAAGAAGGCCCCAAACAATTACAAGTCTTAATTAAAGGGTAAAGTGGTTGTAACAAGAAAGTAAATTTTGATCCTAGAATTAAGGAAATAAGTTACTTTGTAAAAGTATAAATACACCACAAGAAGTCACTCCTAAGGACACACACAGATTCATTGATTATCTATCTTTCAAGTGATATTTTGGTAAATATTTTCATAGAATTTCTGAGGTAGAAAAGTTTTGGAAGTGAAGTTTTGGTAGTGAAGTTTTGGCTGTGAATTTTTGGTAGCCAAAAATTATGGTAGTGAAGTTTTGGCAACCAAGTATTGGTAGCCAAAGATTTTGGTAGCAAAGTTTTGGCCATGAAGTTTTTGTAGAAAAGTTTGAGTAAATGTATGTCTTTTATGTGTTAGTTTGAGGCTTGTCTCATGGATGATATGGCACATGCTTAAGGCATGTCTTCGAGGCCCTTTTGGTACATGATTTCATATGGTTAAGGTTCATTGATACATGCTTGCGACATACCCTTTGTACTTGGTTGATGGATGTTATGGTTCATTATTAGAGGCACATATTTATGATATTGGCATATATTGGAGGCATATACTTGGTATATGATTTTGGTTGTTATGATGCATGCTTGAGGCATATTGTTGAGACATTGGCACATCTTGGATACATGGTACATGGTTGATGTACATGGTATGGTACAGGTTGTGGTACATGGGTTATGTACATGGTTGACATACATGGTTGATGGTTGATGTACATCGTTGATGTACATGGTTTGGTGATGGTTTTGGTATCCATGTGAGTGGATCTGGTTATAGTTGGTTGTTGATGGTATATCAATGACAAAGACAGTGACGGTGACAATGATAGTGACAAGGAGAGTGATAGGTTGGATGATCGGTTGATCATCAGGCACAGATTGATGTGACAGAGTGATAATGATTGGTTTATGTGATTGATCCAGGAGGATCTAGAGAGAATATCAGAAGTTTCAGAAGTGTCCCAGGAGGCTCAGAATGGCCTCAACAAATGAAAAAAGGAAAAAAATTAGAGTCCTCAAAATTCATTAAAATTGGCATCATCGCGAAGATCACATCACAAGATTTCCAAAGGTGTAAGCAGTTCGTCAAACAGAGTTACGGATCGAAATATATTCATAGTCAAATTTTTTGTCAACCTAGCCCATTAACAGGGATGAGTCAACATCCATATTGTTGCAATCAAAAACCGTACTGATGACTTCAGCATTTGTACAGAGTATGTGGCACAGTAATAAAGTGACACATGTCATAATGATGTTAGCATGACATTATCATGTTGACATGGTAGCACTAGAGGCTGCCATGTGTCACTCATTTTTGAGATTTCCAGGTCGACATGTGGACCAATGAGAAAGTGCCATGTGGCAATCCATACAACCACATGACATTCATACAACCACATGGAAGGTAACATGGAATCTGTACCATGCATGGTAGGTGATGTGGCATATGTACAACCACATGGTAGGAAAAGTGGCATCTGTACCGAACGTGCCAGGTGATGTGGCATCCACACAGAACGTGGCAGGTGATGTGGCAGGCATCGTGGTAGTGACATCAACATTGACATGGCCCAATCACAATGTTCCATGTGGCATGGTGATTTGGCACTTTGAAACACCAAATGGGCCAATAAAAATGTGACATGTGGCACCCCCGATGATGCCATGTGGCACCACACAGGAGCTTCCATGTGGTCCTCTCACAGACCGACACATGGACCATTAGTCAGATGACACGTGGCAGGGACATGTGTGCAGGTGACTGTACCAGGTTCAGCAAATGGCACACCGCCACATGGCCCAGTAATGGGTTGCCACATGGCAGTGGTAAAATGCCCAATGAGGGCCAACAACCGAATTTTCAAAATCAAATAGGGGTTGGCATATGGCCAACCCCAATCCACCAAAGTTAGAGTCAGTTCCACCAAATCTAGTGGCAGTCCCCCCACCAAATCCGATGAGATTTGATTAAAGGTTAAAATATATCCAAAATGGAGGAGGCCTGCGAGCTTGACCCTGGGACCTCCCCAACCATAACACTAAATTAGCCATCTACCAACCACTAGGCCAACGACCTTTTTTGGTAAGTCTACCCAAGTGTTTTTATTAAAAGGTGCATATTACCAATGCACGGGGGAAGAGGAGAAGCATGCTCCCAGTCCATACGAGGCCATACAATGACATGGATTTCGATGCACTTCATTGCATTAATTGCAGAGTTGCACGTAGATTGAGGTAGAGGTTCAGAGGAGGCCTGAAGTTGACAGTGTCTGATGGGGATGATTTGATAGTCAAATTCATGCTATTCGACAACGCGAATCCAATGGCTATGTCTGTTTCAGTAGAAGAGGCTCCGATCAACAGGATAAATTCTAGAAGAGCCAATGTAAGCATTCTTTTTATTATGCTATTTTCTCATTGAATGTTGCAACATAGTATGATTGATACAGGTCTGAAGGAACATGGAGAGGCTGCAGCAAGGCAACAAGACCAACTCATTCCTTTTATTTCTTTTGTTCTTCCCTTCTTTCACATAAATAGTTCAACTACATGTGAAAGAGAATTTGTGGCACTGGGATGATAAGTGGCAAATGTAGTCAGGAATCTCGTAGTTTCAGGATCTGAGTATGGGTTGCATATATTCTTGTATCTGAGTAGCATATCTAAGGCATTCTATGGCTCCATGATGATGGGGGTAATTTCTTATTCTTCCTCTATTTCTGTATTGAGTATGTGGGAATGATGTCCATGTCAGCATCATGGATGCCTCATGAGCATGAGAACTTGTGAATCTTGTAAACATTCCCGATCACATTATGATCTCTTGTTGCCCTCATTGAAAAGGGGCTTTGGCCTTACAACTTGTAAAGGAGAGACATCATTACAGCGAGGAGAATAAACCGGTCAAGCCTTGGATCAAGACATGGAGACATAGCCCACATCGGGTGAACTGCGTTATCAAGGGAAGTGTCATATCTCTTATGTGTTTTTTTCTTATGTTACTTTTCATGAATTTATGCACATAGATCAATAAATTAAAGCATGACATATACCACATAAGGAAGCTAAAAGAGGCTTTAATTTAGTTTGGATTCAAGTCCATAAAGACTTCAACTATACATTTAATTGCAATCCACTCAAGTAAAATGATCTATAATTGACCCTTTGGAGGAGTGACAGGATCAAACAATTATTGGAAACTAATCACCCCCTGGGTTCAGATCAAGTGGTATCAGAGCATGCTTGATACCATTTGTAGGTGTTGAAGCTAAGAATGAAAATATCTCCAAAACAATTGTGGTTCAATGAGCTTCAAGAGCTCAACCAAATCCTTCAAGCAAAGAACGATGGATTAAAGACATTATCACATGTTGCAGAAGAGGAGAACCAAAGGTTGCAAGAGCAGTTGCAAGCCATGAAGGTGTAGACAAGGGAAGGCTCTATGAATGAGATGGTGATAAGACCATTTTGTGACCATGGCAACTTCACCAATTATGGGTTTGAGCATGACAATGAAAATGCATGCACACTTTTTCAAACAAGTGAAGATGAGTCATGACATCCATGCATCCAGAAACCAAGGAGGATTCCTAGAAGCATCATCCATTGATCCTTCTTGCCAGGAACAATTGGACACATCTCAAGAAGTAGACCAAGAGTCCCAGCTTGGGGTGGAGGTAAATAAACCATGTTTAGTTCCTTTCTTTATTAATTTTGACGAATCTTTTAAAGTCATTGAACAACATACTTCATGCATCGACTTAAAGTTGATGGGAAAAATGGGATACGAAGGAGGAGGCCTTGGAGCCAATGGCCAAGGTATTTTGGATCCCATCGAAGCAGTGCTTTTCATCCATATGCCGAGATAGGTTATGTCCCAAAGGATGTTGGAGAAAGATCCAAAACCATTCGGGGAGAAGACCCCAGGATAGTCCCCGAGACTCCAGAAGTCAACAGTTCATCAGGAGATGAGATTGATTCAGTGTAGGATGAGAGCATAGCTTCTCATGGTCAAGGATTCGAGACATCTCCAGGGAGATATGAGAATCACAATGAAGGAGATGAGGCCAACTCTTCTTTCTAGTCTAACTCCAGAGACAACTCACCAAGGTATAAGAAATCTCAAAACTCTAAAATTACATTTGATTATAAGCATGTTAATAATATACAACAGATCTTATGGGATCAAATACCATGCACTTTTTGTGGATTGAATAACCACACAGTGTCCCAGTTTTCGAAGATAAAATCCTTTTACAGGAAGGTTATGTCAACCAAGAAAAATATGAGGATAGAAGGTCGCTCTCCACACACAAAAAAGAGCATGGGAAATATACCTCTGAAGGAAAAAGTCTATTGAAGCCATTGTAGCAGAGATGGAAATCTTGAGGCCACCTATTGGGCCTTGCATCCAGATCTACATCCAAAGAGGAATAAGAAGATGAGGTAAACACCTCCGAGGGAGATAGCCAATGAGGAAGTGCTATAGGGAAATCCACCACCAGGAGGAAACCAACTACCAGAGAAAGGACAACTCGGTAAAGAAGACTTGTTCGATGTAATGATTGAACAGATGGGGAAAATCCTTGAGTTAGTCGAGAGTGGCCATCTTTGTAAATCACATTTTGTGATTCAGACCCCATATAAGGGCATTGTGTAAAAGTGATAATTATATTCTTGCACATGTTGATATGTTTTGGCCTTGTGAGGTAGTTTGGGTATTGGTTTTATTTTGTAAGTCCAATGGACATGAAACTTATAATGTAAATACTTTTGGGGACCAAAATTCCTTTCAGTTGGGAGGCATGATCCGGGAGGATCAAGAAAGCATCTCAGAAGTTTCAAAAGTGTCTCAGGAGGCTCAGAGTGGCCTTGACAAATGAAAAAGGGAAAAAAAAATCAAAGTCATCAAAACTCAATAAAATTGGAATCATCCAGAAGATCGTGTCACAAAATTTCCAACGGTGTAAATGGTTCGTCAAACAGAGTTATGGATCAAAATATATTCGTAGTCAAAGTTTTGGTCAACCTAGCCTAGTCAACAGGGATGAGTTAGCATCCGTACTGCTGACATCAACAACTATACTAATGATTTCAAAATCTATACAGAGTACCTGGAACAGTTATAAAGTGACATGTGTTTTGATGACGTCGGCATCATGTCAACATGTTGATGTGGCAGCACCAGAGGCTTCCATGTGTCACTCATTTTTGGCATTTTCAGGTCGACATGTGGACCAATGAGAAAGTTTCATGTGGCAATTTGTACAACCACATGGCATCGGTATGGATAAATGGAAGGTAACGTGGAATCCATATGAGATCTGGTAGTTGATGTGGCATCTATACAACCACATGGCAGGTAAATGTGGCATCTATATCGGACGTGGTAGGTGATGTGACATCCGTACAGAACATGGTAGGTTACGTGGAAGGCACTGTGGCAGTGACGTTAGCATGACATAAACATGTTGACGTGGCCCAATGATATCATGACACATGGCATGATGATATGGCACTTTGGGCTAATAAAAATGTGACATGTGGCACCCCAAGGTGACACCACGTGGAACCACACAGGAGCCGCCATGTGGTCCTCTCATAGGCTGACACATGGACCATTAGTCAGATGACACGTGCGAGGGACACATGTGCAGGTGACTATACCAGGTTCAGAAAATGGTTGGCCACCACATGGCCTAATCATGGGCTACCACGTGGCAACGGGAAAATTCCCAATGAGGGCCAACAACTGAATTTTCAAAATTAAATATGGGTTGGCCAATGGCCAACCCTGATCTGTCAAATTTAGAGTCATTTCCACCAAATATGGTGGCAATCCCCCCACCCAATTCAACTAGATTTGATTAAAGGTTAACATATATCCAAAAGGGGGAGGCTCGCGGGCTGAACCCCAGGACCTCCCCAACCATAACATTAAATTAGTCATTCGCCAACCACTAGGCCAACGACCTTTGTTGGTAAGTTCGCCCAAGTCTTTTATTAAAAGGTGCATATTACCAATGCACAAGGGGAGAGGAGAAGCACATGACCAGTCCGTATGAAGCCATACGATGGCATGCATTTTGATGCAGTTTAGTGCATTAATTGCATAGTTTCACATGGATCGAGGCAGAGGTCCAGAGGAGGCCTAAAGTTTACAGTGTCTGATGGGGATGATTTGACAACCAAATTTATGCTATTCGATGACACCAATCCAATGGTGATGTATTTTTCGACAGAAGATACTCCAATCATCAAGATAAATTTTGGAAGAGCCAATGTAAGCATGATTTTTATTATGTTGTTTTCTCATTGAATGTTTCACCATAGAATGCTTGATACAGGTTTGAAGGAGCATGGAGAGGCTGCAACAAGGCAACAAGACCAAATTATTACTTATATTTATTCCTGTATCCTTTTCTTGCACATAAAATGTTTAGCTACATGTGAAAGAGAATTTGTGGCACTTGGATGGTAAGTGGCCAACGAAGAAGTCAGGAATCTCGTAGTTTCGGGATCTGTGTATGGGTTGCATATATTCTTGGATCTGAGCAAAAAATATAAGGCATTCTATGGCTCCATGATGATGGGGGTCATTTCTTATTCTTCCTCTTTTTCTAAATTGAGTATGCGGGAATGATGTTCATGTTAGCATCATGGATGCCTCATGAGCATGAGAACTTGTGAAGCTTGTAAACATTCCTAACCACATTACAATCTCTTGTTGTCATCACTGAAAAGGGACTTTGGCCTTACAACTTGTAAATGAGAGACATCATTATAGTGAGGTTAATAAAGCAGTCAAGATTTGGATCAAGACCCACAGATGTAGCCCACATCAGGTGAACTTCGTTATCAAGGGAAGTGTCATGTCTCTTATGTGTTTTCTTATTATGTTACTTTTCATGAATTTCCACACATAGATCAATAAATGAAAGCATGACATATAACACATAAGGAAACTAAAAGAGGCTTTAATTCAATTTGGATTCAAGTCCATAAAGACTTCAACTATACCTTTAATTGAAATCTTCTCAAGTACAAAGATCTATAACTAACCCTTTGGAGGAGTGACATGATCAAACAATTATTGGAAACTAATCACCCCCTAGGTTCATATCAATGACAGTGGCAGTGACAATTATAGTGACAATGATTGGTTGACATGACAATGATAGTGACAATGATTGGTTGATGTGACAGTGATAGTGACAGGTTAGTTGATGATAGTGGCAGTTAGAGGTTGATCAGTGGTAGTGACAAGTTGAGTCTACACTTATATTTTAGGGTGACAAAATGGGGCAAGGAAAGGGGGTTGTAGCATCCTTCCGGTTGGTGCCGAAGAATTCATGGAGTTGTAGTTTCCTTTAGTTTGGTTCTTGTAAATCAGGGGGTCGTATCCTCCTTCTGGTTGGTGTTTAAGAACATAGGGAGTTGGATTTTCCTTCAAGTTGGTGCCTGTAAATCAGGGGGATGTGGCCTCCTTCAAGTTGCAGCTAGAGAATTCATGGAGTTGTAGCTTCCTTTTAGTTGGTGCTTGTAAATTATGGGGTTGGTGCCTCCTTCCAGTTGCAGCTGGAGAATTCATGGAGTTGTAGCTTCCTTTCGGTTGGTGCTTGTAAATTATGGGGTTGGTGCCTCCTTCCAGTTGGTGCTGGAGAATTTGGAATTTGGTGGTTCCTGTGAATTTATTCTTGATATATAAGAAAGCATTCCATGGTTTTCTCCCATTTGGGTGTCCATGTAAATTCTGGTGTATTGTGTATCTGATGTGATATTTTTGAATCGTTCTTCTTATTGTTATATTCTCATGATATATTGAATGCAATCATAAATGATATATTTTTTATAAAGTTGAATATTATATATTATGGGTGAAAGTGGGCCTTATTCATACACTAGTTTAATTGTAATGAAATGTCAATATTTTTCTCTGGGACTTTAACCCCTTCTTCCCTGATCCAGGTGGATATCCGTGGCCACCCACCTTTTCCAAATGGCTCAAAACGACTTTCTGGCAATTTTAGTAATTTACTATTTTTAGCAGTTTTTTTGGGTCCTGAACTTCTGGGGCCATTTTGAGGCCCTAAACGATGTTTTTTTGGGTATGTTTCTCTTGTAAAATACCATCTAAGATGTTATTTTTTCTTGAGCATTGTAGGCCTTGGATAGATCTTTCGAACGAGCTATCATGCGCCCTAAACGAAGATCGCATGCATAAGTTACAACCCCGGGAAGTTGATGTACTCACTTACCCAAACGGGGCCCACATGACTTTTGGCGCTTCATCTCCTAGGGTTAGGTTTTTGGATGTTTAGGACTTTTGGCATTCCCATTTATTGTAAAAGGGCCTTTAGAGCCTCATTGTAATCATCTTCTTGTGAATGCGAGTAGCCATCACATCTCTTCTCAGAGATAAGCTGCCACCATTCTAGCGAGTCTTTCACTCTGTATTTTTACAGTCTCTGTACATTTCTGTGATTAATAGAAATCATGTATTACTGTATATCTGTGTTTATGGTTGCATCTCTGATACATTTATGTTATATTATTGAATATCTGCAATATCTCAGTGCATTTCTTTATTATATCTCCGCTCTCATTTCGTGCAGAAAATTATCCGGATCAGTGGTATCAGAGCAGGCTGCTCTTGATCATTTTTTCAGTGCATGTCCCCGACGAGGTACGAGTATAGAAATTTGGGTCTTGAGCTTGTCTCTCTTGAAGACAATCGCTCTCGCACACCCAAGAAACCCTCAATGGTGGAAGAAAAGAAAACCGACGGAGTAGATGATCCTATCAATATGTTGCTTGAGAAAGCTCTCACGCGACAGAGGGACGAAATGATGGAGAATTTTTCCCACATCCTTCAACACCTGCCGATAGCATCAGGCACATCTTCATCAAGCGACCACTTTGGAGGCACCTTGCCTTTCAAGGTACAAGTTAATTTTGATATTCCTGTATTTGAAGGACAGATAG
>ML867323.1:8608-20805 GCA_009831015.1 Picea engelmannii
TTTCTAGGAGAAGAACAGAGAATTCAATACTCTGCTTTTTGTAATCTGTGACAGCACAAATCTCTTTTTTAATATAAATTCTCAACCATTTCTGTTAAAAAAAATATTACATAATGTATTATTATTATGTAATGTATATAGTATATACAAATGTATTGCTTTATGTACATTACACTTGCCATCCCTAATGACATGCCATCATAGTATGAGGAGCCCTCACAGTACAACAAGTCATCAGCAAAAGACTCCTTGCCAAGACTTGAATTGTTTATCATAAGTTTTCCCCATTGGCAAAATGGGACCCATGGTGATGCTCACTTGAAGAGTTTCATTCCCTGTCATCAGTCTACCATTCTAGTATGGAAGACCTTCACAAGATGGCACAACATCAAACAAGAAACCTCGTTTCCTACCATCGTACTATGGCAAGCCTTCATGGGATCGAAGAGCACCAAATGAAGAAGTTCATCTCCCACCATCCCCAATGACCCACCATCATAGTATGGAGAGCCTTCATGAGGTGGTGGAGCATTTAAAGAAGAAGACTATTCTCTTCACCATCCTCAATGACCTATCATCACTCGAGGCATATCTTCTCATATGGCAAGGTGGGACCCATGGTGACCCCTTTATTGATCTCACTCATCATAAGAGAGTATCCACCATCCCTGCTAAGTCTTCTCAAGTTATGTGGTATGGATTTCGTCAGTGGAGGGCATACCACGGCATCCTTTCACTGTAAAACTCAGTGTAAGAACTGCGGATCCAGATCATGACGAATCCTTGGCATATTGCACAAGAGTGGATCTATGGAAATGGATGATGGGCACTAACACTTCAAAAGAGTAACTAACAATAACCCACAATTTCTTCCAAAAGGAGTCAACTCAGTGGTGCACAATACACTGATAGTAGCAAATACCATGGCCATGCATCACAATAAATATCACAAGAGCACCCAAAAGAAACTGTATTAGAAGACCAAATTGTTCAAGGAAAAAGGGTTCATGTAGGCATTGTAGAAAGCATATCCAGAGCTAAATAATCCCTAATCCTTTTGAAATTAATCAGCCAACAATTCATCATTGGACCACAGATGTTGTAGATTATCACTCATATGCTTTTTAGAGCAAGAATGGATATTGGATGAGACAAATTTTCCACGTGATGGAAAGACATGTGGGAGAATGCAAAAATTGGGTTTAGAATTGTCTTGCATTATTTCAGTGAGAGCATCCTCCAAAGAAAGCCACAAAGTGCTTGTGAGTTCGTGAAAGAATTTGATCTGATTGAACAATTTTGTTGGTAAACTAAGCCAATAGAATATCTTGAAATATAAGTACCCTGAAAATGCAAAAGGTTGAAGCCTTGTGGAGAAAACTTCTGAAGATATCCCCAGCCCCAGCATAACCACTTGAAGCATGATCTTAATTCTGACAATTTTAGAACAAAACAACAGTTTTGACCATGAAGCCCGAGCTTATTCCAGTGATGCAGATTTTATTGATTTTGTTTTCTTCCCTATTGCCAAGTATAGTTGGAGCGAGCGTATTAAAAGCATAGGGAAATAATGCACCCCCACAAGGGCCCACCATGGTCTAATATTCTTGTTGATTTCTTAGCATTATCATGGATGCTTGAGCTTTATGATGATGATTAACGAGAGCTTTCACTATTATAACTTGTATTAGGCTTAGCTAGCCTAAACCATTAGTTACTTATGCTTTTTCATAACTCTAAACTCTTATCAACACTATGTAAGTAAAGTTATGTAAAGTTATGTAGGTAAAGTTAACTAGGTGGTTAGGCTAAGTAAGTTGAGTCTAATTGAAAAGGCATTGATCCAAAATGGATCCAAAAAAACAAATGGTTGTAAAGCTCAGTACCCACAAGAAATTCGACAATTAATGAGAGTCAAAGAAATTAATGAGAGTCAAAGAAAAAGAAAAGACAATGCAAGCATTTAAAACAAAATTAAATGAAAGAAAAGAAAGGAAAAAAATAATAAATGAGAAAAAGAAAATGTGGTAGGAGAGAAAGTTGGGGAATGGGAAATGAAAGGACAAGGATGCTTGGCATTCCCAGTACCTCCAGCTCTGCCTATATCTTCTTGTAATTGAACTCAGAAAGGGGCTTTTTGGCCGAGAGGCGAGGAGGCAAAAGAGGACTGGCTGTGAAAATTGTTGAATGGCCCATGAGCCTGTAGTTTGCATTGTGACCTGAAATTGTCGAATAAAGACTAACCAACCATTCGAAGCTGGTTTTCCCATTTGGGTTTCCAGGGCAAAATCTTTGTGTTGATTATGAGTTTTATTATGATGACCGTGTTGCTTTCTACTCTGTTAAAGAATTGTTATGATAAATTTCAGGTTAGTGTGGTATTATTTCTGTTAGAGTCAAGCCTGGCCCATCATATTGCTAATCCCAACAGAAAAATATCCCAAACCGTTCATTTAATGGTGTCCACAAGATCAACGGATGTAATAGTATGGCTGTTGAGCTAGTTTCTATTCTCATAATTTCATAAATAACAATCCACTCCTGTTCTAAGAGGTCGTTGGCATCCAGAATGACCGTACGCATTCGTTGTGGGTTTCCTTGCTGTATGTTCATGTGATATTTGTTGCTTACAGGTGGATTGAGCAGCTGAAACTGTATCCCTGATCTCACGTATTCAATTGATCTATGTATCTCCAGAGAACACAACCCAGCATGCCATTGGAGAATTTGTGGTATGAACCAACTTCGGTAAAGTGAGAGACGGTGCTGAGTGTAGAGACAGTGCTGAGTGTTGTCTTACTTCCTCAGAAAATCATGTGGTCCTCAGATTCCCTGGCCAGCACTCTTCTTTCTACCTTTAGCCATACGTGGACAAGTAATATATGTGGAGGCATTCTTCATTGGTAAATAATGTCAATTGAGTGATATCTTCTACCTGGCCTTTTACTTCCTTGTCCCATCTGAATACACAGGCCGTTTACCTGCTTGTTCATTTGTCAATTTGAATACACAGGTCATTTACCTCCTTGTCCATTTGGGTGCTGTATTGTATTACCTTTACAAGCAATCGTTAGTTTATGAGAGGATGGTCCAAGAACAGTCAAACAGCCCATTCCTATTCTGAGGGAAAGAGTAGCAGCAAGAGGGGATTGGCATGCCTCCCAATGAGGGGATTGGCATGCATCCCAAGAAGATTTTCAGCATTGTTTGCAGTCCTGTACCATACAGAAGCTGAAGGTGGGCCGTACAGCTGATATAAAGCACAGAAATTGAGGCAGCAGATGTTTGGCATGATTTCCAAGGTGTTTTGCTGAGAAAAGACCGTACAACTGAGTACTGTACCTTACAAGTCTGGGCACAAAAATCGAGGGTAAACCTATTGTATTTCTGCTGTACAGATGCATAGAAATCGAGACAGCTTGTGTGGGCACGCAAATCGAAGTGTTTTGTGCAGATTTAGTGAGATATGTCGCTGTATTTAATGCTGATAAGCTTGCTGCTGTAAAATCAGAATTTTTCCTTGAGCTCAATAAGAAGAAATCTCCTTGACTGGTTTTCCCTTGTGGGTTTTTTTCCAGGGGCATAACCCAGAAAATTCCTTGTGTCAAATGTGTTGAATGCTTGTCCATTGTTCATTTTTCCGCTGCTATATTTTCCAGATTACTTAGTCACTTGTATCTCTGCTCATAGTTCCAGTCACTTGTATCTCTGCTCATAGTTCCAGTAAAATGCATGTGATTCCATTGCTTTATTGGTGAATAACTATTGGAGGTTGAAATCTATTATTGACTAAGTGTTTGAGGGCTGATTTTTTAACAATTTTGTCCTTGAGTTGAGAAATGTATGGAGGAGAACGATGTTGTGTGAATGTGGACATATATGTATGCTTCAAGGGTGGCCCGTGGGTAACATTGACATGGAGGAGAACATTTCTGTTTGTTATTAATGCTGGATTGAATGGCATGTGGGAGCAGCGTTGGCAATTGCTAAAACAGAAAATAGAGTAAGCTTTGGCACCTCTGTTCTTTGATATAATACTGTAGCAATATATATATATATATATATATATATATCTTAATTGTTGGAGCGCTGTATAAAACTCCATTACAATTCAAAAGCAAGCATACTTATATTCCCTTTGCCTTGTTGTTGACTCAAGAGTCCATTGAAGACCACGTTGGCAGCCCTCTGAGAATATATTTATGTTCAGTGGGGATTGGAAACAGCATAGCACTCTCGGGCTACAGCATTCATGTGCAGAGAACTTTGAAAGAGAAGCTTGCACTCAGAATTGCACTGAGAACAGGCCTTGTAATCAATTCTGAGCAGAGATTGCAGAGAACAAATTAATTTGCACGGAGGATCCGTGTTGGTGAGATGTGTGGGCTATAGGTCCCGTGTTTATGGATCAAGAATCAACCCAAAGACGGTAATGCAATGACATGACTCTTTAGCACTTTGTAATATTTAACCTTCTTTCCTTCAACTTTGGAAAGCAGAGAAGGGGAAGCATTGAATATAAAATTTTGGGCTAAACAATTTGTGTGCGGATGAAGTTCTTTGGCCTTGGTGCATTTGATATTCAGATTTTCAATTGGATAGGTTCCCATTGTGACATGGGACAGTCCACCCCCTTCCTCTCAACACATTCTTATAATTTATTTAATTTTCAACATTTCCCTTTCACAATGTTAGCAAATATGTAATTCAGTTTCATCATTTCATTTTATAGAAGACTGTATGAAGTTAGTGCAGATTTTGAAACTTTCATCTTTCTAGTAGTTTGGAGATTTTTGTCCTACAAGCAACAACATATCAAAAAACACCAAAAATAGTCCCAACCCTGCCTTCAGAAGGTTGAAGATTTGAAAGTGCCTATAAGTATTATATTGAATTATAGGCTAAAGTGCCTTCGATGAGGTTATAGGAGGATTCATAATGGAGTATTTTAACCTCATAACTTCCCCAACATTAACGTAAGATTCCACCAACTTAGCATGCCTATCATCACTCACACTTATAGTGAAAAGTAATTTAGAGATTGATATAGTGCTTTTCACATGAGAAACTCATATGAAACCATTTTATATCAGTCGCTCATAATGCCATTTTATATCGAGCGCTCATATGGTGCCATTTTATTTTAGATACTCTTATGACACCGTTCTTTTGTTTTCAAATCAATATAGAGGCAAAGCCAATATAAGTTCTGATCATTATCAAGTCCCAGATCTCACTGTCCATGTCACAAACCAAACACTATGGGACCAGTGAACATATGAGTGTAATTAACTAATCTCCACACAAATTAAATCCCAGATCATACTTCGTATCAAAGCAAGATTGAATAAGGGGAGCAATGAAAGAAAAATGATTTTTCTTTCGTATTAGAATAGTTTGAGTTCCTTGGGATCCATAAAGAATGTAGCCATCAAAGTTGGTTAATGGTTAATACAATAAGTCAATATCATACCAAGCGAGATTCACTTGATGAAGTCAAGACTCAAGACTAACCTAGGAGAGGAAAGGCTGAGCAAGTGACTTTTATATAATAGATAGTCCCGAAGGAAGCACTAGAAGCCCATATCTTGTGTACCTAACCCAACAACTTCATTACGCATTAGAAGCCCATATCTTGTGTACAGTGTACCTAACCCAAAAACTTCATTACGCATTAGACTCTATGTACATGAGTTATTTTATATGTAAGTGCATGATTTTGCAATAATATTTTGGTCCTAGGCCTTGGTAATCTCATATTTCATTATTTGTAAAAAGACCACCTTTATGTAATAAGGGCCTTGTCACTTTTATTAGTAATTTTAACTTTAAGTTAGATTTCCCTCTTTGATTAGGGATTTCCCCCTCATTTATAATCACTTACCATATACAAGCAACAATCTTACATGAATAAGTCTTCTTCCATTATCAGAATTTGCAAGTGCAATCCACCTTTGGATTTGTAATCTTCATAGATATTTGTTATCCCAATATAAATTGGGAACATTTTCCAATAGAAACCTTCTTAGAAATTGTTGTTGCAAAATGGACAGGTTATTTTTCAATATTCACTCCTATTTTTAAATTTAAGGGAAGCAAATACCTGCAAAGGAACGTCTGTTGTTACACATTCCACTATGGGTAGACCTAAAGATGCTTGAGCAGCATCAGCCACTTGCAAATGCCGTACCCGTAAATCCTCTTCAATTCCAGCATCCAGAACTAATCCAACCTGGTTACACGCAAAATATCAAAAAATCAAAGATGAATAATACACTAAATCAAAAAGGCAATTTCAATAGATGATTTGTGCAACCTGGGCGTTAATAAAATACAAGCATACAAGCATTCAACACAATTGATTATATATATATAAAAGACATACCTTGTTCTGATGGACAGGTTGAAGTCCCCATAATCCTTCAGCAAACCTGTCAAGGGCATAACCCTCTACATACAGTACATTAGGCATTGGCCAGTAAAGCATTGCAGCATTCAGAACCTACACATCGTGTGAATTAAAATCAACACTGGAGGTATTCATATAACAGCTCATATCCTAGCAAACTAAGGGACACTTTGCACTGGCAAGCAATTAAATGGTTTACACTTCTACACAAAGGCATCTGATAATGATTTGATTGAATATTTTCCAGTAAAATCCTCACAGTGCTTCGGCAGGTACTTCCTAGGCAAAGCAGCCATAACATATCTCTCTAGGCTTTTCCTTCTTCGGATAACATACCTGTACACATATGTTTATGCCATTTCGTCTCATGCTGCTCTTGTCCTTTTCTTTCATTTCATTTTCACTCTCCTTTTTCATTTCATTTTCATTTTTGGGTTGCTTTTATGCCCCTCTCTGTTCTTATGCTTATTTTTCATTTCGGTATTATTTACACTAGTCTTATTGGACAAAAATTAATCACCGGGCAGAAAACCTTGTACGAATTGCTCAGATTTATAAGAGGGAGAGCAAGAACGATGAAATTTACCTGGAATCATGAGTCATGACGGCAAAAATAGAACTATGAAATTTCCATTGCCTTTCATGGTTCCGGGACAAACCGTACAAGGTAATTGTGTTGTTTCTTTCGAGTGGTATTTAACTTTTGTCGTCTTATTGTCCTTGTAGTGAGCATCAATACAAATCTCAAATTTCTCTGCACTAAATCTTAATTACTTTGTCTTTCTTCAAAATTTATAATAATTCCTGCCAAGGCGCTTAAAAGGTATCCTAAAACACAAAACTTAACAGAATCGTCGACAGAATTCGGTGCGAATGTAAAGAAAACCGTAAATTGCCAAATCTTCTGTACTTGGGCCGTGTAAAGCGCCATTATCCAGCTATGTCAAGGTAAAATTTAGCGAGATTGAACAGAGACAGATGTGAGAAGATAAATTTCCCGGATATTTACTAGCAGTCAAAAAAAATCCTTACTTGCAGAGGCGGAGAAAGATTACATTGGGATGTGATATTAAACAATCGACAACGGAAGCCATGGCTCGCGCCACAGGAAGAGCATCCCCTGCGAATCCGCCAATGGCAGCACCGACTCCAGTCGGAACAATCATCACAGAAGTATAAGGCCTCTGGCCCTGAGCCTGGAACCATCGCTACATTAATTTAGCTGGATTTCAAAGGTCTATGTAACTCCCTTTAGTTTGAGCTGTATGTATTTAACTTGACACCACTTCCTGAAAATTTTGCTTGATAGGCTGACAGGGAGGCAGCTTACCATGAGAGCTCGTGGGAAAACTTTACAGAAGGGTGGAACTGGCGGACGCCCCATTTTGAAAGGGCCGTGGTGTGGTTTTCTAGGGAAGAAGCTGCTTCTGTGGGCAAAGGTAATTGCGCTTACAGGATGAGAGGACACGTCCATACTTGTCTCTCCTCACACCTTAGAACATGGAACGTGGATATGAGTGAGAGATTGCATGATAGATGGAGTAATGGGTTTTGCGTTTTGGTTTATAGATATGGAAGGTTATTATTTTTAATTTGAACTATTTTTTTTTTTTCAAAAAGAAAATTTACTCATAAAATTTGCTCAATTGTATGAGTGAAATATAATTTTTTACATATTTTTTATCATACAGCTTCAAAAGAACCAGAAACAACCAGAAAGTTACCAAATGATAACAACATGCAGGTTATAAAAAGAGATTCGAAACAGGGAAAAAATCTCAACAAAACACCAGAATAGGAATAAACCAAAAGTCGCATGCCCCTAAAGGATCTCAAAGTGTTAACCCAACATTGTGCGCCCCCAAAGAACCTCATAGTGTTAACCTTAAACACTGCACACCCCCAGTGAGGACCTCAAAGCTCTGGTCCAAAACCTCTTCTTGCCAAGGAGAAAGAGGTCAAAAGAGGCCAGAAAAACCGAGGAGAAGACAAAACACCAGCCGAAATAAACCCCCGAAGCCACCACCACCGCAAACTCCGAATATTACTACCACCGCGCACCTGGAGTGTAGCCCTCTACCACCAAACTGGAAGAAAGCGGAACTGATGGAGTCGACGACCCACCAGATGGTAAACGCTTGAGCCATGCAGGGTAAAGCCCAGCCCCGAACAGGTAGTCGTCATTGGGTAACGCTCGACACCAGAACTGGAAGAAAACAAAGGAGTCGAACGCCCACCAAATGGCAATGCTTGAGCAGTGCAGGGAAAAGTCCGGCCCCGAACAGGGGATAGTCGTCGTAGGGTAAACACTCGGCCTCGAAACAGGAGATAGTTGTCGCAGGGGTTCGTTCCTCATTCGCCATCCACAGAATCCCTCCCTCGCCCTTCTCGTCGCAGTGTCCCGTCCGCCGCAGTGCTCGCTCGCCCCGGTATTGGCTCATGTCTGCGCTCGCCCTTCCCCCTGGATTTTTCAAGAATGCGGCTAGCGAAAACCTATCCCTCACTTTGAACTACTTAATTTATTCGGTTTGTCATTAATGTATTGATAGAATTACAAAACTACATTAATATTTCATAAATGTAATGATGATGATGGCAATAGTAAGGTGTTGGTGGTGGTGTTGGTGGTGGTAGTTGGTAAGGCATCGACGATGGCGATGGTGGTAACAGGTAAGACATTAGCGATGGCAGTGGCGGTTGGTAAGACGATACTTCTTCCAATGATCTTGTCTTCTTACATTCTAATTTAAGTACCTTCATACCTAAGATGGAACACATGAAAGCTCAAACCATTTCAACTAGATCCATGGATGAAGGAGCCAGATATGAGCCTAGCATAGAGGTATGGCTTGTTGGGATGTGCATAGCTTTTACCTCTTACTTCATTTTCAAGCTAGTTAAGCAAACTAGTGGCTTCAGATTTTTGTATATGGCACACGATTTGCACGATGTAGAGCTTCTCCTTCATACTATATTTCTAGAAATGTGTGGGTTTGTTATCTACAAGTCTACTTTTGTTATGGGTCAAGGTTTCATCTATTCCTTGTTATTCCTTGTTGCTTGCGAGATTCTTTTTCACTTTGTAAAGTTTTTAATTCTAAGTCTATTTATAAAATTTCTCATTCAACATCTGAATTATCAAGCTCTAAGTTTTAATATTATTCTCTAATACTATGTTAAAAACATAATTACATGCTTTTTGGTTTTTTTTCCTCGAAAAAAGGCGTAAATTTTATTTCATCCAGAGAGAAAAGAAATTTACATTTTGTAGAATACATGTGATCATGTATTTCGCCAAAATTAAAGGGAAAACATCAGAGCCCTGTGAAAAGGAGCATATATGCACAAAACACCTGAAAGCTTTGTCAGTGCTATATGGTCAAAGTTTTTACAATAATAGATCAGAAGGAGTCTAAACAAAAATTGGTTCATGGTTGTTCAAGATCTCAAGTTTGTTGCTCAAAATAGATAGTAAAACACTGTAATATCTCCAAATACACAAGGTTGTGAATAGATGTCAAAAAGGGGTTCACACATCAGTAAAAGGCTTGTGGTAGAACTCAAAGTGAGTTCCATCTTTGATTTCAATAATCAACCATTGCCCACAATCCATTTGTACGTCTGCTTTAGAGAGTAGATCTTCCTCCGAGTTACGCTCCCTGTATACATGTCGCATAGAGAAAGAATCAAAAGAGTCTAGGATCCTGAAAACTTCTAGTAAAGAAAGTAGCGAAATATTGTGACATTTTTTAGATTTTCAGGTCTAGATAATAATTGTCAATGAATCACCAAAAATCTGAAGGGTTTTGACTCATTTTTCCCCTGCAAAGAGTAACAACAATATTAATGACATGAGCTCAGCAAAATTATTTGTTCCAAAACCTAGTCCCATTTTAAGTTTGAAGAAATGATTCTCCGAGAGGTAGAGCAATGCACCCCCTCCACATTGTTGGTTGTTGTCATGTGAGGCTCCATCAAAATAATCCCACGTCCTAGTAGAGTCTACTTGTTCTTCCTAAATTCTCTGTATTGAGCCTGCCCCTTTTTCATGTGGAAAATGTGATAGTATGTTGAGGCCTTGAGCCACGATAATTTTCGGGATTGAGGGATTATCCTGGAAGATGGAAGAGTTCCTGGCCAACCAGGCTCCCCAACTGATGATCAACGGGAGTGCCTTGTAACTATGATTTATGGCCTTGGAAACCCATTCTCGTCGGGCTTCTTCTATTGACAGCGCCTGCCATATGCAATCTTGGCCCAATTTTTTGGAGCATTCATGTGAGATTTGTTTAACAAAAGGGAAAAATATAAAGAGATGAGTCATTGTTTCCTCATCAGCTCGACACAGAGTGCACCACCCTCAGCCCTCCAATTGTTTGTGTTTCATCATGTCCCAGGTGGGTACTTTGTTGGCTATCAAACACCACTAAAAAATGTGAGCTTTAAGGGGGCATCTTATCTTCCACAAGCCCTTCCACCACTAGGATGGCTCCCTTTGTTGGATATCTAGGTTGAGCTGAGTGTACCCCAATTTCGGAGTGTATATGCCATGAGGGGCATATTTCTAGACTAGTGCATCTTCCCTGCCCATTATCCAGATATGGGATACTTTGAGGGTTCTGATATAGTTGGCCCATTGTTCAGAGAAAGCCTCCCCCAATCCCAACTGAGTTGAGTCCTTCCACTCTTGACTCCAAATGGTAGTGTCTTGGATCCGAAATTTGGTTGATATAAAAGTAGCCTTAAGTAACTTACATGCTTTATGTTAGAGAAATAGACATGCATATAATATTTATTAATTAATGAAACTCAAAGTAAGAAAACATAATTTGCAAGGTCCCTCATTGCAATAAATTTGTAAAAGGTCTCAATCTCTTAACTCGTGTAATTGGAGTTATCTTGGTTGTTCTTCACATGTATATAGCCTAAAATTTAATTAAAAAAATTGAACCTAGTACAAACCTTTATGAACCATCAAATATTTATTTGTTGCAAATAATCTTGTTTCTAGATTTTGAAATTGGTAAATCTACTCCATGATTTTTTCATTGTAATCTAGCGTGGGTCTCCAACCACAATTTCTAGCACTAGAAGTAGAATCTCTAGCTATTTGCCCCATTTTCTAAATTGGTGAGTGAATCAAATTGTTTTTTAGTTTAAGTAAATTAAAGTTAGAGCTTAAACTTAACTCCTTGTTTTGTAGGGACGTACATTCTCAATGTAGATTAGGTTATTTACACAAGTGTTTGGGACTGAAAGGTAAAAACCCCTTTGGCAAGACTACCCATCTAGCATCTCCTCTTCGCATAGAAACACAATATAAGAACCCCTTTGTTGATTAACAAGTAAATGACCAATTGAAGGGCTTTCAAGCTTTCAATGTTGATCCTTGAAATCAAGTTATACCTTTCAAGACTAAAATTTGATAGATGGTCTTGATTTTATTCGTATCCTTCAAAATTGAAGAATTCAAAAGAAAATCCACGAACATAACATAAATACAATATTATGGACCTTCTTTAACTACTTATTGGAAAAACAATAATGTGACTGCATTTTATAATTTATCCCAAGAATCCAAACCTTCTCCGCATCATCTTCCAATAATCTTCACTCATGAACAACCTCTCTACAAAGAAACCAACACCCCTTGTTTTCAAAGAGTAACAATGTTGATGAACTTGGAGACAACGGTTATAGGCCTTTGCATCCGATGTCCCTTCTCCCACACAAGTAAGAGATCAATCATGGTATTCGGCTCAACCCAATCCCCATTCAAGGTTGTGAT
>ML867326.1:10547-21207 GCA_009831015.1 Picea engelmannii
TCTTGCTCCATGAGGTAATTGGTCCAGGTATCATGGTATGTGTCATTTTTGATCATTATAACCTTTAGATATATGCATCTTACTCCTTTTATTTCTGACAACTGCTTGGATCTTACATTGACCCACTTGACCATGGTTGGGGGAATTGACAGGGTGCCCTAGCAAGCTTGTACCCATAGGTTTTTTTTTTCCACCGGGGGGAATTTCTGAAGAGCCATCGTCCGCTCCCATCATGTCATCACTTTTACATTGTGTCTCCCACTCATCTATCCCATTCCCCTAGTCCGAGCATTAGGATGATCTGTTTGTGGGGTTGCACCTTATCTCGTGGGAAGAAGGGGCTAAAGGCCCAGAAGGTAAAAGCAGTTGGTAAAAGATAAAAGCCATAAAAAATGAAACCTAGAGATGCCTCGCCCAGGGATCCCCGAGAAGGCAATAAAAAGCCTTTCAGCAAGAAATAAGAGGGACCCGAAGAAAAATAAAAACAAGACCTAGCCAAGAGGATAGGGGGTCTCATCACGAGCCAGCCTATTATGTTCATGGGTACCTAGCAGTATGACATTGCCATTATCTGGTTACCACGCCAAAGCAATGACCTTTGGTTGCATGGCCAAGGGAAAGGGGGTCTCATCACAAGCCAACCTTATCATCTCTGTGAAAGTGCTTGTGGGTAACACTGTCAGCTCTGGTCACCACGCCAAGGCAGTGTCCTCTAGTTAGTCCTTGAAATAAAAAAGAAGAAGAAAGCAAATAAAGAAAAGAAAAGAATGAAGGCAATAAAGGGCTTGGAAAGAATTGCATCCGTGACGGGTACAACTCGCCTTCCACAAAGGCACCCACAGGTAATATCATGCATCCCTGTCTTTCACTCTACCCGTATGTCTGGACATCCCTTGACCACATCACCTCGTTTTACATGGTTTGGTTGATACCCCTTGGAGACTTTCCTTTTCTTATGGATGCTAGCCCAATACGGTGTTTTGTCGTTTTCTTCGGCTTTGTATTGTAGGTCTTTGTAATATCTTTGAGCTATTGAACGATATATCAGGGTTTTTATGCATATGTTTGATAACATTAATGATGAAACATGATTAACATTGCTATGATCCCTGTGACTAATGAGCCCATGGAGGGCGAAGTTTTTGATGTGCAGGACCATGCCCGATGGACAGGTACCAGTTGGACTGGTACACATGGGGAGATGATTCGTTCGGACCTCCATGGGGCTGAAGAGCCCATCAGATGGTTGTTGGGACCCCATCAGGGGCAGAGACAGGACAATGCTTGATTGAGCTTTTGCACCTAAGAAGAAGAAGGACGTTTCATCCAGGACACTTTGGCTGAGCCCAGCCCAGGGGGTTTGACCCACTTCAGGTGGAACGTCTCCCTTAGATGGCCCAGGACATCACCTAGGGGCCACTGACGTCACCTTTAGCGTATGGCAATTTGACAGGGCAGCTGGCACGTGTGGCAGGGTTTGGAGGCCTAAAAAGGGCCAACGTTTTGTCATTTGTGCTGCATTTTGCCCTAAAAAGGGCCAACGTCTCCCTCAGGAGGGCTTGATGTCTTGCTTTGTCTCATTTAGGGCTATAATTTAACAGTTTAATGTAAAAACAATATGATTTTGGTTTGTAGCCTTGTCGGCTATTTTTAATGACCTAATTTTAATTATAGGTCATGATACACTATATATTGAGGATGTTTTTCCCTCATTTGAACATAACACACAACTGACTCTCTTGTGAGGTTTGATTTTTGTGCCCTACTTGGGTATTTGGTCTTTTAAAGTGAGGCGCACTTGTTGATGGAAGGATTTTCTTGGCATGTTTGGCATTTCTCTTAAAGGAAGGTTTACAACTAGGGTTTGCATATGCTTTTCATCATGATATGTAAGTGTTTTTCTTGCAAAACTTCTTAATTGAATGGTTGTAGGTTTATATTCTTGCATTTACTTATAAATTTGCTGATTTCAAAACCCTAGGTGACAAGCATACAAGTAGGTCCTTGTTTCATGTCCCCTTAGAGAGAAATATTCAGCCATTGAAGAAGGAAGAAAGAGCCTAGCCTTTGCTACACTCTTTTCACTTTTTCCCTTTGTGCTAGCTGTAATTTTTAAAGGTTAGGAAGGAGGTGACATCCCAGGCCTAGGTTATCTACACCTAGTGCCGTCCATTTTTAGGGTTTGGTGATAGAGCCTTGCCATTGCAACACTCTCCCTCACCTCATCCTCTTGTTTTAACTCATCTTTTATGCTAGCCGTTTTGCCAAGTTTGACCTAAGGAAGGAGAAAAGAGCACGAGGCCTTGCTTAAGCAACACCGGAGTGAGCCTCTTTCCCCTAGGGTTTTGATTCTAGGGCCCTGCCATTGCAGCACTCTAGAACCCTTCCCTCTTGTCCTTAGCCTTTATTCTTTCAACCTTGCGTCCTCTCCTTAATTGACTCCATCTACCCTTAGGCACTGATCCTAGACACACAACGTTGAAGTGATAGTGCTCAAACAATCTCTCAAAACTTTTAAATTTGAAACCCTAACTAACTAGCTAACCCTAACTTGGCTGACGTCACACTTGGTTATTCCATCTTGACGCAACAAATTTTGATGATAAGCAATTAGATGATGGTTGAAGGCATTTATTGAGTAAATGATTGATCAGATACATTGTTAGCCACATCATCTTAATAGTTATTGATGAATTGATACTTTTCCATTGCTATATTGATAAAACGTTGATCTCATTAATATCTGTTGTTTCACATTGCTTATATATTGATGTCAGATAGTTACATGAAGTACTAACCCACTGAATTATAGCCTGCATATATTCTTTTGCTATTGTCTTGTTCCAGGCAGGTGTTCTCATTTGGGCATACACTTCATTTATTGGCTGATTAGCTAGACTATCTAATCTTGGTGGTAACCTGTGAGGAGGGACTTTAACCTTGACCTTTATATCTTTGCCTCTTCAAAACCCCAGGTTACCGGGGACGTCTCCCCTGGGTTAACCTCCCTAAATAGAAAGAACCTCCCCATTGAGGTGACATTGAGTGGGGTAGGTTCCTGTTATGCCAATTTGGCCTCTATCCTTTAGCCTTTTGACCTAGCTACAAACTGTGCGATAACATTTTGGCGTCGTTGCCGGGGACACTGAGTCAGTTCTCCTCAAACGACAAATCTTTTCGGTAAGCCTTGCCTCTAGATGCCTTATCTTACAAGCTTACCTAGCGACTCCACTAGGGTGTTTTCCCTTATCTTTTGATAGTTTCAAGAAAATTATCTGGCGATTCCACTGATGACGAAGCCAACAATGACTTCACAATGGGATCCCGAGAACTACAAGCCTTTAGACATGAGCAAAATCCTAGGATACCCAAGACAAATTCCCCAATATCTGAAAGATGGCTCCCTAGATTCACTGGTAGCGATGGAGAAAGAGATGACTTTCATGTAGACAATTTTTATTCTTATTTCGGACTCCATCCTGTCGATGACGATGCTGAGGACATAGTGATGAAGATTTTTTCCACCACTCTTCATGGGAATGCTAAAAAATGGTATGATGATCTTCCCGGCGCTAGCATCACCTCCATGAACCAACTGGAAGAAGTCTTTCTCAAAGAATGGGGCATAAAATTGGGAGACATCCCAGTACTGCTAAAAAAATTTGAGCATATAAAACAAGCTGAGAATGAAACCCTTTTTGACTTCCAGAGTAGGTTTGAGGGCACTCTACATCAAATTTCTGCAAGCCATCGTCTTGAAGAAGAGTACGTTGTCCATCTCTATACCCATGCGATCCTAGCACACCTAGGTTTGCCCCTCAGTAAAAAGAGCCCAGGCACGCTCGATGAAGCTTATGGCATGGCTAAAGAAATTGAACGAAACATCTCCTTATCCGGGATAAAAGACCTCTGCACCTCAGGTACTTTTAGTATGGAAAGTTTGTTTTCCCTTAAAAATTTCGTTGATAATTTCCAAGAAGAAGGGGAACAAACCATCTTTCGACATAGGATTGCTGAAGACATGGCTGAGGAGATGGAACCTACGCAAAATGATGAAGTATCAACCTGTGCCCCTCCCTCTGATGAAGCAATCCAAGAGCCCTTTCCTCCTGCACAACAAAAGGAAGATGAGGTTAGTTACTTTCCATTTCAGGATTCCGATGACACCTTGTCACATGATTCAGATAAAGGAGGAATGGAATTCCTGAAAGAATTAGACCTTCCGTGCTACACAACTGAAGAAGAAGGGGTAATTCCTGAGGATGAGACCATAATGCATGCTGAAAACACCAAAGTCCTCGAAGTTCCTGTGCAAGAAGAAACAACAAGTTACCCTCCTCCCTTCGTTTTTGGTAGCGCTTTACTTTATGATGAAGGAAATGAGGAAGAGGCAAGGTGACCCCTTTTGGATGCATGCCAAGTGTTGCAACTCAGCCCCATGAGAGAATCCCAAGGAGAAGGGTGCACCACTCATGGGAGGGGCCCACAACTCATTTAATTGGGTTTTCAAGGGTTTATGTGTGAGGGGGGGCGCAATTTCCCCCTAGGGGCGTGAGGAAATGAGTGAGTGAATGGGTGAGGGGGTGTGTAATGGTTAGGATGTGGTTTGGGTAGGTTAGGGATGACTTTTCTTGCCCTTTTTCATCTTAACATTAACCCATTAACTCAAATTTACAAAAATTACATTTTTGACTTAGCAATAAAAATTGTTGTTTTCACTGACTTTGACTCCGGGTGGACAAACACCTAGCTAAGTTTGTCCGACTGAGCTGAAACTTGGCCCAAGGGTGTAGGTGGTGAATTTTCATTTTATTTGAGCACAAATACCCCTATCAAAAACCCAAAGGCCTAGTTTTTACAATAATTGCTCAAAAACAATTAATTAATTAAATAATTAAAATCCCAACCTCAAGAAAATTAATTAAAAAAAACCTATCTAGACTCGACGAAATTCCGCGAAACTTTCTATGATGTCTTGCATGGTCATTTACATCATTCCTAAACAATAGCTACCAAAGGATGAGACCATTAGGAAACCCTTCACCACTTTGGAGGAATTATTGCAGGTGTGAGGGAAAAACTCAAGGGAAATTAATAAGGCTGAAAAGCCCAATTAATAACCTGAGGATAAAAAAACCTCGGTGAAAGGAACTCTACCAATGAAAACATCCCAAGGTACCTGACCTAACTATGATCCATGCAGGCCTATTACATTATTAACCCACGTAGGGGTGCGGAAATTTCGTTTACAAAAATTTGTGTTGGAGGCATAAATTGCCCAGTAGAACCAAACTGTCTTCGACATATTTGCATCTGATGATGCATATCTTCATGGCACATGGAGTTGACCCCCTAGTTGAATAGGCGGTCAACAGGGCATAATTTTTTCTCCTCAAAAACTTATGATAAAATATGATTAAAGTGACCAATCTAAGATATTATGCTAGCTGAAATATCATATGGAATGAACAACAATAAGAGAATGAGTAAGAATGAGAAAGAAGGAGTTTATACGTGCTTTAAGGGAGGACTCTTCCTTGAGGCTTTCCCAATAAAACCCTTGAAGCCAAACCTGCCAAACTTGACAAGGTGATATGCATACGAGAAGATAATATGGTTGAATATGCTAATAAGATGAAATACTTGCACCCTATATAGCAAACGCACATATATAGATTAAAAAGAATGCTCATTGTTAGATCTACCCAAGTAAAACACTTTACCCAAAGATCTACTCTATGCAATCATCATACCAAACTTACAAGATTACCTCATGTGTAGCAAGAACAAAAATAGTTGTTGCTCTTCCAAAATCCTCCAAATTTTCTCCTTTTATTACTCAAGAAAATGGATCTTGGAGAAATACTTGCTCCAAAACCCTAAGAGCCAAAGAATGGATGAAAGATGGAACAAGAAAGAGAGAGAGAGTGGTGAAAATCATGTAGCATAACAATAGATCAAGATATGGTGAGGAGGGAGTGAGAAAAAGGATCTATTTATACTTGGAGAGGCAAACCTACCTCTCTTGGATTAATGCCAAGTGTCTACCACCAAGCACAAGGTGAGATCCCAAGAAGGGGGGCGCACCATCTAGGGTTTGAAGGGTGGATCCATGAGGTGGATGAGCAGGTTTGTGTTGGGATCAAGCAAAAGAGGTAGTGGGAGGCTAGGAGAAGCGTGCCACATGAAAGAAGGGGCCCCAACCATCAAAAACGATTTTTCTAGAATTTTCCCAAGTGGGGGGGGTGTAACTCTCCTAGGAGGGCGCACCACTTGGGGTTTCGGTGAGGAATGGAGAGGAATAAATGAGAGGAGGGGAGTGGAGATGAGTTAGGAGGTGACGTGGGGGGTGAGGGAAGACACACAAAACAAGAAAGGGGTCCCCCACCCCTTCTAGACACAACTTACAACATTTCACTCACAAGGGGGGCGTAAATCCTTTAGGGGGCGTGAGGGTTGAGTGGGGTAAGGTGGGTGAGGGGTTAGAAAAGGTTAGAACAAGTTGGGTTGGGTAGGAATGGGTTAGGAAACCTATCTCCATCTTTATCCACCTTTACATCATCCTTTTAACTCATTATTACAATTTTTACATTTTTGCTATGTCAAGACTTAGCAATTAAAATTTTTGTTTTTGATTGACTAACACTCCGGGTGGACAAACCCATAGCAGAAGTTGTTCGACTGAGCTGAAACTTGGTCCAAGGGTGTAGGGGGTGTCATTCCATTTCTTTTGAGCACAAAAACCCCTATCAAAAATCCAAGGACCTAGTTTTTACAATTTTTGCTCAAAAATAATTAATAGGGGAGTGGAGATGAGTTAGGAGGTGACGTGGGGGGTGAGGGAAGGAACACCAAACAAGAAAGGAGTCCCCCACCCCTTCTAGACACAACTTACAACATTTCACTCACAAGGGGGGCGTAAATCCCCTAGGGGGCGTGAAGGTTGAGTGGTGTAAGGTGGGTGAGGGGTTAGAAAAGGTTAGAACAAGTTGGGTTGGGTAGGAATGGGTTAGGAAACCTCTCTCCATCTTTATCCACCTTTACATCATCCTTTTAACTCATTATTACAATTTTTACATTTTTGCTATGTCAAGACTTAGCAATTAAAATTGTTGTTTTTGATTGACTGACACTCCGGGTGGACAAACCCATAGCAGTTGTCCGACTGAGCTGAAACTTGGTCCAAGGGTGTAGGGGGTGTCATTCCATTTCTTTTGAACACAAAAACCCCTATCAAAAATCTAAGGACTTAGTTTTTACAATTTTTGCTCAAAATTAATTAATTAATTAAATAATTAAACCTCCAAACTTAGGGAAATTTAATTAAAAATTAATTAATTAAAAAAACTAATCTAGACTCAATGGAATTCCGTGAAACTTTCTAAGATGTCTTGCATGGTCATTTACATCATTCCTAAACAAAAGTTACCAGGGGATAAGCCCATTAGAATGCCCTTCACCACTTTGGAGGAATTATTGCAAGTGTGAGGGAAAAACTCAAGGGAAATCAATAAGGATGAAAAACCCAATTGATAACCTGAGGATAAAAAACCCTCGGTGAAAGAAACTCTCCCAATGAACCGATCCAAAGGTAACTGACCTAACTATGACCAATGCAGACCTATTACATTATTGACCCACGCAGGGGTGCGGAAATTCCAGTTACAAAAAGAAGTGCTGGGGCCAAAAATGCCTTGTAGAACCAAAGTCTTCGACAAATGAGCATTTGATGATGCATCTCTTCATGGCACATGGAGTTGACCCCCTAGTTGGATAGGTGGTCAACACACCTCAGTGAGCCGTTTTCCCCTAGGGTTTGATTGTTGAAGCCTTGGCTCAACAATACTTCACCATCAAACTCTCTCGTCTTTAGCCGTACCTATGCTAGCCGTTTTTTATCTTATCATTGAGCTAGAGAAGGAGGAAAACGCACTAAGGCCTAGGCTTTCTACACCTTAGTGAGCCGTTTTCCCCTAGGGTTTGATTGTTGAAGCCTTGGCTCAACAACACTTCACAATCAAAACCTCTTGTCTCTAGCCCTCCATTATCGTTGTGCTTCCTTAACAACTGCCGCTACCTTTGACTCCATTTTCCCTATGAATGCATTGATCTAGGACCTTATTGCTTGAGTTCCTTGATCACAAACTTTAAACAACCAATACCTTTGAATGATTGCTAACATCTTCTAACCCTAGCCTAGACTAGCCTGCTAACTCTATTGCTGCCATTATCCATTTGAGTTATATTTATACTTTGCAGCATTTAAATCCTTTATTGAGCAATTGAAAGATTGGCTAGTCGTTGCTTCTAACGAATGTTGGTATTTTACATTGATGATAGATCGTTATTGCTCATTGTGAAGCTTCTTTAGCATTTATTGTGAAGTGATATATATTGTAATCATTGCTATTGTACATCGTTGACTTGCTTCGTCAATATTGTCTATCAATTGCTTTATATCAGAAGTCCTTGATTATATGAAGTACTGACCAAGCAAGTGATCTTGCACATGTATAGTTTTCTTGTTGCTTTGTCTCGGGTAGGTACACTTTGGGTTACTATTTGTACTTCTAGTTATCTTTACTTTTATTGGCTGATTAGCCAGACTTTCTGATCAGTGGTGACTTGTGAGGGGGAAACTTTTACTTAACCATAAGCCTTTGCCTTCTCAAAACCCCAGGCCACCGGGGACGTCTCCTCTAGGCCTACCACCCTAAACAGAAAGAGCTATCCTATCTAGGTGACAGTGGTAGGATAGTCTTAGTTTCGCTAGTTTGCCTTTCCTCCATCCATCTTTTACTAATCTATGCGATAACATGATCAATCCACAAAAGGGGATTTGGTCAATTACAATGCCCGACATGATCAATCCACAAAAGGGAATTGATCTAATTAATAATGACTCAATAAATAAATATAATACTCTTTGCAGTTACAATATTTCAACATATATAAAGCGACATAAGTGCATATTTGGATGTTTGTATGTTTGTCATGATGCTTAGAGTACATTGTGACTAAATTAGAAAATAGAGCTGGATAGGTCAAAGTTGGAGTTCTTGCCAACTCAAGTTAAGATAGCTTTTGTACTTTTGTTTTAATGTTTGAGCTGTAGCAGTTATGGATGTTCGGGATACTTGTGACAAGAGCTATACTAGGGAGTGGTTTTAACTTTTAATTTCTAGTAAACTTCGGAGAGAGAGAGAGGTTGCAGAATGTAATAGTTTAGCTTCTATTCACGAAGAGGGTTTAATATGGGAAATTACAATCTGATCCTAAGTTCAAACAATTAACAAATTAAAGATCAAGTTTTCTTTAGTATGCATCTACTTTCAGTTTTTTATTTGATAAATAATGAAGAATATTCGAAAACAAATCCCTTCAGTACGGGAGATTCTGTAAGAGCAATGGAGATTCTTATCATGGGATGATGTTATTATGAAAATTAAAAAGTGCTGCACAATTGCAATAGTTTCGTTCTGCAATAGTTTATGAAAATTAAAAAGTGCTGCATAATTGCAATAATTTCGTTCTATAAATCATATCCTATGTAGACTCTAATTTTTTGGTTTTTGTCATTTGATCTTTACATGGTGGTCAGAAACAGGATAATATGAAATAGAGTTGTCTTTGTTGTGAACAATGAGTTCATCAGACTAGGAAGAGACATCGTTCCTCATATGATTCTTTATAAATTCGTCATCTTGGATCTGACAAGTCCTTTGTTGTTCAGATACTATGATTTGAAAGTTGGAAGCGGGACGGAAGCTGCAAAAGGTTCACGAGTTGCGGTTTGTTCATAGTTCTTTCTGGAGCCTTTTGTTTAGGTCCGGACATGTATATCTTGGAAAATGATACTTAAAATATATATGGAGTTTCTTTTACTAGCAAGTTTTAGAAGTCCAGTGTTTCTGTTTATTCTAACATTGACCTCATTATCGAAAACCATAGCCTAATCCAAGTGGTTAACTCTTATTGGCCCAAATATGATTTGTGTTCTTTTGTTAAGGAGAGAAAGATGTGTATTTTCATGTATTCTTGCTGAGAATGTATTATACTTTAAAAAGAACGTTGACTTGAAGATAGTGACTGATAAAGGGCAACTTCCAAAGGTTCACTTCATTTTCTTTGTTTGCTACATGTACATTCTGCAGGTATGACCTCTAGGAGTTTTACTTATATTTATACACTAAATTTTCCAATTGTAGAAATTATCTGAGGTCCTATGAGGCTGCCATCTAAGGTCTGTCCTTGACCTTAGTATGGCTCTAAGTTTCAACTGTATGGCTGTCTTCTTCTGCTGTTTTAGGACAGCAAACAGTTCTCCCACTTTCTGCTCAATGTTTTATAGGTTAAGTGCTCTTTTAAGGTGCCCTTGCAAGTGTTTTCTTATCTCAAAGTTAGCACATGCAATATAACTTAAAACATATAACACTACCTCTAGATCTTGAACTTTAAAATTCTGATCTATACTTCTAAACATGCATAAATTTGACACAGGTATTTTTGGTCAACATGACCCTAGATAAACCCCCCCGGGGAAAACCAGTTTGGGATATATGTCTATATAATTATGATTAAAGCAAGAGATACAACAAGTAATGAAATACAATGGAACCTGTATACATAGCAAGCTCCTCACGAGCCTTGCCACAAGATC
>WSFP011434932.1:0-21207 GCA_009831015.1 Picea engelmannii
AGAAAACCAAAATTCATTCGCTATAGTAGTGGTCGTACTAAATTATAACGAAGCACATCAGTTAGGAATATGAAATGAAACGAAATATGAGATACAAGAAAACAAACTTGTAACACAGTCGTGACAGGATTGAGAATCTTCAGATTTTCTTTGTATTAACTCTCAAATGTAAAAAAATCTATTGCAATCGACACAAAAAGGTCTAGCCTTGTTTATTTCTTTTTGTGGTATATTTATACAAATTTTACAAATAAGATAGAATCTCAATAGTCACAAAATTCCGGTTATGACAGGGAGGAGAGAAATCGCTACATTTCTTCTTCTCTGTCTTCACTTGGTGCCAGTCATTTTCCCTTGTGCGGGCTTGGTATAGGCGACGCGCCTTTCAACCAGTTGAGATATTAGTCGCGACGGTTCTTCTTGACAGCTGGCTTCAAAGAAGTAACATTATTGGGCTAACTGTTGTAGCCTATCTTCCATCTATCCATCTATGATATCAATGGTGCATAATTGTGCACTGGGTTTAATCATGCATTTATCTACTTGGGCTATGTCCACCACAGTCATCTGAGAAATATTGGCTGAATATCTTTCTTCTTTTTCCTTCAGATCAAGCGAGATATTTTCCACATTCATTTGTATCAACGTCTCGACATTACCTCTGTTGTCAATGCCTAGAAAATCACCATCTATAGAACTAAAGGCCTCCTCTAAGGAAGTGGTTATCTTTTTGGCTTGCTACTTTCCTTCGGCGATGTTATGCTCCCATTCCTTTAATAGAATGTTTCCTCTGGTTTGCTCTGAAATGGTGAACCTAGGAGTACCTGCCAAAACCCTGTTGTTTGTGGCTATCATAGCCTCTTGGAAGGCGACCCGAGCTGCTCCGGCATCCCTTTCTCTGGCAGATAAGTTCTCGGAAACCTGATTGACCAGCAAACAGTTGTCCCGGATCGCTTCTACCTTGGCGAGTAGATTTCACTATGCCGCAGAGACTCTGCTCCGAATCTCGATCGCCTGGGATTTGAACACCCCGATGTTTATCATTTTGTTCTCGACGGTCTCCACCCTAGCCTGTAGTTGTTCGATCAAATCCCTCTACTGGCTCGCTTGTATTCGACCATCCCCGACCACCAGTTGTGCTTGCTCGAGCTTAGTTTTGAGCATCTCTATCTCATTTTTATCGGCCAACCTGGCCTGCTCTATTCCCACACTCGCCTGGTCTTTAGCAGTCTCTGTTCTTGTGGCCAGTCTAGCTTCAAGAGTCCTAATTAGGTGATTTTTTCTTTTAAGTTGGTTCTTTAAGAGTCCGACTAAGAATTTATTCGTCGAGGCATATGCTCCTAGTGTCCCTATTATTTCAGTAGTGAATTGCTCATTTTTCTTGTCCTTACCATCAGTTATAACTTTATATTTCTTGGCAGTTGACTCTCCTTCTTGATAGAATTCCCTTTTCACTACTGCCTTTCTCTTCTTATCGAAGAAAAACTCATTCGGAGGGAGTTCTTCTACCCTTATGGGCCTCAGCTCTTTATTTAATATCCATCCTACATCGATATTTCCCTACGTCAACTGCAAGGGGGTAACTGATGTGATAGGTTCTCCAATCTACTTCACTTATTTTTCCAGAGTAGCGACCAGACTCTACTTCTTCGGCGGGTCTGGAGTCTTTATCTCTGCTTCCAAACTCTACTTCTTCAGCGGGTCTGGAGTTTTTATCTCTGCTTCAGGACTCTTCATTTTCTTCCCCTCGTACTGGTGTTTTCTTGATCTAGAGTCGCATCCTTAGAGCCTTCGGCATCCTTCTGTTTCACCTCTGAAGTACCCGGACCTTCGCCTCACAATACCGTGGGAATACAGCTACATCGATGTTCCTAAAACTTAAGAACATCGGCTCTTTCCTCGGGTGCCAAGGTTTGTATCCAAGCAAGAATCTCAGCATAAGACCTTGCTCCTCGAAAAATATCATCCGAGGGTGAATTCTCATGCTCAAATCTCTTGAGCCTGTAATTGGCCAAACGATTGCTCACAACCCTCTGTGGATCATGCTTCTTGTATTCGATGGAGACCAAATTCAGGTCTTCCAGAGCTACCACCTCGGCTTTGGCATGCCCAAAATCTAATAAAGAATAAGAATTCAAATGAATAGGAAAAGGTGGCCATACCTTCTTTGAATATCCTTTAAGCTCTTTGCTTACACCACCGACTACTGTCTGCCTGGCAACCTCAGGACAAGTCAACTTGTCGGGAATGAACAATGGCAGTGCATGAGGGGGAACAAAAGCCCCATAAACTCTGAGGTAAAAAAATTATGCTTCCACATACCAGTCTGCTATGGTGCTCATATTAGTTACTATGTTGTTCGAGATCCGGGGTGGCGGGTGACCAAAAATGGCGACATGCAGGGGAACCATCACCCAATTAAAGATTTCATATGCAAAATTTTCTGCTTTGTTTTCCCATAATTTTGCATGATATACATGTATGGGTTCGTCTTCGGCCGGAGTCCAACTCCAACTCATTAATGGAAATGGTGTCATAGAACAAATTGTGTCCATAATTTATGCAGACATGAAGAATGAAGACGCCTTCCCATTCTCTTTCTGCGCCCGATACTCTGTGACCCGACTGGTCAAGCTATCAGAAAGCATATTTGCCTAGTCAAAGGAGCTGCCTTCAGCGACATGAAACATTAAAGGCACCCACGAAAGGAAAAAATGTGAGGTTTCCTCTTTCCCATATAACTGGCATGTCATCATGGCCACATATTTGTACTGCGGTTCTAATGAAGCGATTGAATATATGTCGTGGGTATCATCTCTAAACTTCACGGTGTTTGAAACCCAATCCTTTATCAAACTGGACATGGTTTTATCATACTATATGCGTTCCTTCTCCTTGAACTTGTCCAAGAACTCAACACCATATGTGTAGTCGGACGTCGTGGGCATCTTATACATGGTTTGCAGATGCTCCAGCCTGAAAGTCTCGATGGTGACTCTCTTCTCGTTCATGATAGTTCTGGTCGGTATGTCCACATGGTCCAATGCCCATTGGACCATATCATAATATGGAAGCAACCGCGGCATGGCTGCTACTCTTTGCATTCTGGATTGGACGACTATTTTGTAATTGGTGGTTATATCATCTTTTTTGTTGTCGCTGGAGTCGTTGGAATAATCCACCAATTCTGCTTGCAGAATATCTGAAACATATGACCAATTCGGGACCGAGTTGATACTTCAGGGTGAAGTATCAGAGACATTGTCTGAGCCTTGTCCCGAAACCTCAACATTTGCCTTTGATGTTTTTCATGGAGCAATGGCTGGAGATTGTGTTTTGGCTCTTCTGCGATAGAAATGCGTATACATACAGAAGTCAGCTACTCAGAGATAATGTGCTCTGCGTGATATGAAAATGCATTTGTCACAATGAACCATAGCTCTTATATATATTCAAAAAACTCGGTACCTTTAAGAACAATTCTGTCAAATCATCTTTGGAAATAAATTTTGCCATAAAATTTCGATCTTATATTCGTCGATTTACCCTATTTCCTCATTAATGTCATAAATTTTGGCGGTTTAAAGCGTCAGTTGGTGTATGAAGGAAAAAGGCTACCTTGTAAATCGTGCATACATCAAAGCGTGGGATATTCATTGATTTAGCTTAATTAATCTGGTTTTACCACTGTTAACAATGTTTCGGTACTCGTTATATTGGGGATTTTACTTAAACATTTTGAACCTCTAACACCCGAGACTGCGATGATTGATTTTGGTTAATCAAAAGGTAATCTTGATTTGGGTTTTAATTATTTCATAATTATTATATTCGCCATATCGTGACTCGAAGCTTCGAAGATAAGTTTATGGGAGGTTTACATACCGAGCCACGAAACCGCGAAATCGCGATAACATGACTTAATTAAAATGGAAAATAATATTGGATTAAGTGATTAATTAATTACGTTCATATCCGTATCGTGATCTCGCGAGTCGGGATTTAGACGGTGTAACTTTTGAAAAAGAAAATGCCAAGTGGCGAAACGTCGAGAGAATCTTTTACCACGGTTAGCTTTTTCCTTTAACCTTGACATGGGTTATTCAAATAAGGACCTCGTGTTCTCATCTATCAGGGCTATGACAATAAAATTTCAGGTTTGACGAACGCCGAGGTGTGAAACCCCGACAACGCTAAATCATGGGTTAGGGAAAACTTTACCCTCATTACTGTCTTGAGTAAAAAATTAAAATGATTTCGCTTTTTCGTGGCTCAGGACGTGTGAACTACATGGCTTATAGTATCCGACCTACGAGATCCCAAAGTAGAACAAAAGAGGAAGCATTTTTACGAAAGGTAGGACTCATTTCGAGAGTGTAATAATCATCACTGATCGCGTGATAAAGTTTCAGAGATCTCAATATCTCAGAGGGAAAAATGAAAACCATCTTTAGATTTCAAGCATTGAGAATGAAATTTGTGACGGGCTAAAAAACAAGGGCGGCTCCAACATCACCTATGGTTGTTTGTTGTAGACTATTATAGGAGAGCATGCTCCTGGTGTTTTCATTTGTACAAGACAAGCCTAGCTCTTCCATAATAATCTTCGACATCACACTTGGGCCCGAACCGCCATCAATGAGGCAACAATGGGCAATCTTATCCATAATTTTTACAAAAATATAAAAAGGGGGATTTTTTTACAGGGTACCTAAAGTTATGTACACCTACTTTATTCATAGATGAATCCTCTTCATTTACCTCTTCATAAATATTGGCTACAACAAAATATTTTCCTTCCATGAATTGTTTCAGATGCATCTGTTGTTTAGGGATGACAACCATGTCTAGAAGGGTTGCATCTGCTTTATGTTGGTGAATTGATTTAAGATATTGCACTTGGAAGAGGGGAGAGGGTAAGTAACTCCTTGACTCTTAGGAACCTTAGGAACCTGAACAGTAGCAGTGGTTGAGGATGATCTCGGGCTAGAAGAAATGAGGGGAGGATCAAATTTTCCCTTGGGAGCATAGGCTTTGTTCCTAGTATTGATGACCATGACATCTTCAGGCTCTGAAAAATCTAGGACAATGATAGTAGATTCTGGTCTCTTACCAAAGATCTTATCTATGGAACTCTTATTTACCTCACATGTGGTTTCCTCGTGGCGTTCCTCGCAGAAGTTACACCAACTTCGAGGAAAGATAGCCTTAGGCTGAAAATTATTTTCAACCAGATTTCTAAAGGGGGGTGTAGAAGAGGATGAATCTCCATGGGTGAGAGGGGAGACAGTTGCCTTTCGCTCGAACACTATCATATGATTTTTCATATCTTGTACTAGTTGTAAGAGGGTGTGCATGTTCGTTTGTTTAACTGATTCTCCCTAGGGAAGACCTGTTCTTTCAAGATGTTCTTCATACTCTGAGAAAGTATGCAGAGTGGAACCTAGATTATCAATTGATGGAGGAGAATTTCTCCACCTCAGCATCTTCTAGTCAGATTTTATGCATGATGTGCATTTAAGGAAGGAGAGGTGTCACCCTCTCATTTTTCCTCGAGAATCCAAGGAGAGATCCAGAAATTTAATGAAGACAAGCTGGAAGAGAAAAAGTGTTCTTTCGCACAAGCTAGAGATAAGGTCTCCATTAAGTGGTTGATGATGACAAAATGGGTTTGCATATGATTCGGAGTAGATTTCCATCATTGTAATTTTCCCTTTCGATAGGCATTTTGAATGGTGATTTGACACCACTTAGTTTAGCTTGCGAGGGAAGCTTGTTGAGCCCCTCTTGTATAAATGTTTGTATTGTATTCCCAGTAGAGGCTATAGAGTTTGATGAAAAATTATAGCAGGCCAAGTAGGAGGGTTGATGAGAGCTGAGACTCGGTTGTAGCTCAGAATCCACCATTGTAATTGGACATTCCACCATTAATAGAAAATGACAGTTTTTCTTGTTCTACATTTATGTGTAATGGATGTTGTGTTATGAATGTCATTTACATGTTTGTGAATTGTAGATGAATGTTAGAAATCATCTGCAAGGATGGAGATATTGTTTTCTATCCACGAGTGTGTTGAGTTAATTTTGGTTCTCTAGGATAAGTGCAAAGAGTGCGCGATAGAGGGTGGACACTCTGTAATCCAACGCAAGGAGTGTGTGTCTAAAATCAGTGGAGTCAAAAGAGATATTTTCAAGAGTGCACACCAGGATAATTCATAGACTCGGGGAGAAATTTCAAGGTGGTTAAGTACCTTGGAAGGAAATACTTTGTGGGAGAAAGCACAAATCAGAGTTATTGAACACTCTAAAACACTCTGTCGGGAGGGCATCAAGCTAGTGTGAGCATGCACAGGAGAAACATGGTTGGAGGTGTTGGAGAATCCCATAATTGTTGAACATTTTGAGGAAGGAAGGATTTGCAAGAGTGTGTCGACAAAGGAAAGGAGATGCCTTAAACCTTTCCATAAGGCTAAGGGAGAAGTCATCGAATAATTGAGCCAAGAACAAAGAGTGCACCTAAGGTGTGGTAATTTCACCTTATAATCTCAAGAAGCAGATCGAGAAGTCGCCAGAAGGGAAAGAAGAAGTCCACTGAAGGATGCAAAAGGAATTGGGAACCTTGGAGGTTTTCGAGCCGAGCAAAGTCACAAAAGAGTTTGCGTAGAACTCTACAAGGAGTGAAGAAAGGAGTTTGAGAACAGACTAAGCCTTGAAATTTGAATTGCACTAAGTGTGTAGAGGATTCGAGGACTTGCCGAAGTCCTGAAGATAGTGAAATCATCCATCGTTAGAGGAGACAGGTGGCAAGAGATCGAGAGGTTCGGGAGTGAGAACTTTAGAAGGTTTTTCATGAGAAAACAAAGATCTTCGTGAAGTCGTGAAGGGCAGTTTCGAATGTAGACTGTTGGATTGGGAAGGAGATGTGGCAAAGATCTACACATTTTGGAGGAAGAACCCTTCGGAGAAAAGTGAAGAAGAGGATACTCGAACAGCTAGGGAGCAGAACAATCCTAGTGATCCATCGAGATAGGACATGTGGTGAGAGATCAACACTTTGCTGATACGCAAAATAGGAGAAGTAGAGTTAGAAGAGAGAGTAACCGTGAAGTTTGAGCTCCCGAATTGATCATATCCATTGATCGCGAGGAGAATGAGGACCGTAGATCTGGCCCCAAAGAATTCACCGATTCAGAAAATGAGGAGAGGAGAAAAGATATCTCGTGAAAGTCCCGAAGCCCGAGATCGCGAAGGGAGTTTCCCCACAATCATAGTCTATGGTCACATCAAGGAGGAATTCTAGCATGGGGAGATAGAAACGAGGCGTTAATAATTGAAGGACACTAAGGAGCAGGTCCACAGGTGTCACAGAATTGGCATTGACAAAATAGGAGGGTCTGTGTCAAGTTGAAATCAGTTCCATCAGGAGCCGGATGAACTAGGCAATTCAATTATTTGAATGATCCTAGACTGGGAGGTCAAGCCAACCCCAAAGGAGAGAGAGGAAGGGGTAGGTTGGCATCAAGTGGTATCAGAACAAGTTTTCACCTATATATTTCAGGCAAAGGAGAAGTTGAAGATGCTCTCAGTTGCAGAGAGAAAAAACATAATTTCTAGGAGGGAAGGTAGAAGGTGGAAATGGCTACTGAAGTCCATGGACGTAGTTGAAGGAGAGATCTAATGCATGATTTATTTATGTAAGCAGGGGAGACAAAGTGCTATGCTATGTTGAAGTAGTTGCAAGGGGTGAAATAGATTTTAAACAACCAAGTGGGCTACAGGTGAAGAAATATGGTCATTGGAAGTCATGAGAATGGTCAAGGGAGAGTATTCTGGTAGAAGAGAAAAGCAGATATAGACAAGGAGCTCAGTGAAATTTGAGACTAGATGGAGAAGATAGCATTCAATATGCAGCAGGAGTCAAAGGCATGTTGGAGGTACGAATGGCCTTTGAAGAGAATAAATAAGTGGCATGTTCAAAATTTGTTGACCAAAAGGAAGCAACAGGTGTTAAAGAGGTGGATAAGGTAGGATGAATCCCTCAGTCATAAGGGAAAGAGATATGGTAAGGGTCTCCTAGATTTCCATGTGGGAAATGAAAAGGGATCATTGGATCTCGTAAAATGTCAGGTGGGAAGAGGAGACATCCCAGATTGCCAGGTGGGTAGGGGAGAGGAGACGAGCTCAGCTGAGAGTTCATTGATAGTTAAAGAGGAGGTAGGAGAGAGACCTCACTCAGATGGAGATTCACGCAGAACTATGAGCCACGTGAATGAAGATGATGAGAATTTGCAAACTTTTTCCATCAAAGAGAAGGGTCAGGGGAGTATTCTAATCATTGGAGGAGTCGATATATTTCTACCAAGCATCCAAGAAAAGGCTAGCACAGAAGTTTCAGATGCAACAAGAAGGTAGCAAGTTGAGACTGTCATGGAAGAGAAGGAGCATATACTGAAGTTTGTCCCAATCGAAGGAGAATGCCCAATTGAGTTAATCACTCAGTGGGAATTGGAGTTGAAGGCACTGGAGGATTGGTTGGACAATCCAGAACCAGAAGGTGGCTTCCAGGAGATAGCCATGCTATAGGAAACACACCAACATGAGGAACAACTGGTGGAAGCTGGAAAGGAACCAGCCAAGGAACTGACAGCGGTCAATATGTCAGGAGGAAAGGTTGAGCAGCAACTCAATGATGAGAAGACTACATAAGTGGAATTTGCAGCAGAGTGGAAAGTTAATACCATGAAAGATGGAAAGGATAACTTGGGGAATCAATGTGATTTACCCAGAGGCAAGGGATAAGTGAAACGAGCTACTTTGCAACAGAAGAGCTAGCCAATGGAGCAGCTGGATGAAGTGATCAAGGAGATAAGGAAGATGATGTTGGAGTTGACATAGGAATTGGTCAGCAAGAGGAACTTGAGCAACAGGAAACATGCATGAGTAGCAAGGATGATGCAGGAGTAGAAGAAGTGAAGTAGAGGAGCCGAGAGACAGCTCCAAGAGAAATTTTGGGATCCAAGAGGATTTCAACCACGCTGGTAAGCTCATGAGAAGGAGCTCATAATTTTCATAGCCATGGTGTATGATGCAGGAGCATCGCTCCGCCTCAACACACGCCAGTCATATTTTACGCATGATGTTCATTTAAGGAAGGAGAGGTGTCACCCTCTCATTTTTCCTCGAGAATCCAAGGTGAGATCCAGGCATTTAATGAAGAAAAGTTGGAGGAGAAAAAGTGTTATTTTGCACAAGATGGAGATAAGGTCGTCATTAAGTGGTTGAAGACAAAATGGATCTGCATCCAATTTGGAGCAGATTGCCATCATTGTAATTTTCCCTTTCGATAGGAATTTTGAATGGTGATTTGACACCACTTAGTTTATCTTGCGAGGGAAGCTCATTGAGCCCCTCTTGTATAAATCTTTGTATCGTATTCTTGGTAGAGGCTGCTGAGTTTGATGAAAAATTATAGTAGGCCTAGTAGGAGGGTTGATGAGAGCCAAGACTTGGTTGTATCTCGGACTCCACCATTGTAATTGGACATACCACCATTAATAGAAAATGACATTTTTTCCTGTTCTACATTTCTGTGTAATGGATGTTGTGTTATGAATGTCATTTACATGTTTGTGAATTGTAGATGAATGTTAGAAATTGTCAGTAGGGATGGAGATAATATTTTCTATTCACGAGTGTGTTGAGTTAAGTCTGGTTCTCTAGGCTAAGTGCAAGGAGTGTGTGATAGAGGGTGGAAACTATGTAATCTTACGCAAGGAGTACATGTCTAAACTTAGTGGAGTTAGAAGAGATATTTCTAGGAGGGAACACCAGGATAATTCACAGACTCAGGGAGAAGTTTCAAGGTGGTTAAGTACCTTGGAAGGAAAGACTGTGTGGGAGAAATCACAACTTAGAGTTACTGAATACTCTAAAAAAATCTACCAAAAGGGCATAGAGCTAGTGTGAGCATGCACAGGAGAAACACGGTTGGAGGTGTTAGAGAATCCCAGAATTGTTGAGCATTCTGAGGAAGGAAGGCTTTGCAAGAGTGCATAGACAAAGGAAAGGAGATTCCTTAAACCTTTCCATAAGAATAAGGGAGAATCCATTGAAGAATTGAGCCAAGCGCAAGGAGTGGACCTAAGGTTTGGTCAGCTCACCTTAAAAGATCAAGAAGCAGAGAGAGAAGTCACCAGAAGGGAAAGAATAAGTCCACTGAAGGAAGCCGAAAGGAATTTGGAACCTTGGAGGTTTTCAAGCTGAGAAAAGTCGCAGAAGAGTCTGTGCATAAAGGAGTTTGAGAACAACCTAAGCCTCAAAATGTGAATTGCGCTAAGTGTGCAGAAGAGTCGAGGACTTGTCGAAGTCCCGAAGGCAGTGAAATCATCCATCGTCGGAGGAGACAGGTGGCAGGAGATCGAGAGGTTCGGGAGTGAGAACTTCAGAAGGTTTTTCGTGAGAAAAAAAATATCTTCACGAAGTTGCGAAGGGTGGTTTCGAATATAGACTGTTGGATCAGGAAGGAGACGTGGAAGATATCCACACATTTCAGAGGAAGAACCCTTCAGATAAAAGTGAAGAAGAGGATACCCAAAGAACAAGGAAGCGAAACAATCCTATTCATCCATCGAGATAGGATGCATGGTGAGATATCAACACTTCATTGATACACAAGTCAGGAGAAGCAGAGTCGGAAGAGAGAGGACTCATGAAGTCCAAGCTCATGAATTGATCACAGTCATTGATCCTGAGGAGTACGAGTACCATAGATCTGGTCCCAAAGAATTCACCGATTCGGAATTCCCAAAGCCTGAGATCATGAAGGGAGTTGGCCCATAGTCACAGTCCATGGTCACATCAAGGAGGAAGTCTAGCATGGGGAGCTAGCAACAAGGAATTAATAATTTAAGGATGCTAAGGATCAGGTCCACATGCTTCACAGAACTGGCACCGAGAGAATAGGAGGGCCTATGTCAAGTTGAAATCGGTTCCATTAGGAGCTGTATGAACTAGTCGGTTCGATGATTTGAATGAGCCTAGACTGGGAGGTTGAGCCAGCCCCGAAGGAGAGAGAGGAAGGGGGAGGTTGGTGTCATAAATGGTTTTTTCCTCAAGCCTATGATGGTAGGGGGAAGGTAATGCATTGTAGTAATGCATGAAAGCGGCTTAGTTCTTAGGTTGAATGAGTTCAAGGATTTGGTTGTATAACTTTGTGAAATGCAAGTTGAAGGACTTGATGATCTCACCATCCTTATAGGTGATGTTATTGTATTCCCGTAACTTCTCGGCTGGGATTTTAGATTTCCTGTAAGTGGATCTGAACCAATATATTAACTTCTCCCAAGTAGACAGAATCTTAGGAGGAAGGTCAAAGAAATCGGTTGTGGCCTTTCCTTCCAAGGAATTCACGAATAAGCGCATGCAAGTATCATTTTCATTGGCTCCTATGTTATGAAAAGCATTAGAAAATGCCACCGAGTGTTCGTTTGTAGTAACAATGTTATTTCATGAAAACTTGGGAAGATGTTCTTTGAATTTAGGAAGTGGACGAGTAGCAAGTGATAATTTAAGAGGAGAGGATGCATGCCATGATGTGGTTGTGGTGTCTTCTTCAAACTGAAAAAGTCCATACTTTTTAATGACTTTGGCATGATTTGTGGTAGATTGGACAAGAATATGGTGGTTGTATAAGCTACCAATTACTGACGAAGATGAATATTGAGAAGATGAAGCACTTCCAGTGCCACCGAAGCCACCATTAGATGCCATGTTGTGGATGATAGATGAGAGAAAGAAAGACAAACTGGATGACTCGGACAAATTTCTCCTTAGAGCACTTCGTTGGGTAGATAACACAACGTTCCTTATTCCTATTTCAGCAATAGGATTAATTTAAGGTGATAAGACTCTTCTTCTTCTAGAAACACGAGAGTCTAAGGACATGAAAGAAAGGCCAAAAATGAAGAAACAAGAAGGTTATTGCTGATTTCTAGGCTGTCTACCTCTAGCTTCCAATCATTCTCGAGTGATAATATCTCATTCAATTGCTTCCCATGAATGATTAAGCTCATCATGGGTATTGGCAGTGTCTAAAATGGTATTAAACAGGTTCGAAGTAATGTTGGTCTGATCTTGAAGACTGGGATCAATATTGGGCTCCCTTGCAACAGGAACAATCATTAGGAAATAAAATAGTCAAGGAATCAATATCAGAAAAATAGATGTATTGATGAAAATCGAGTATGAAAATTAACGAGAGAGATATTGAAGATCTCCCCAGTATGGTCGCCAAATAAATGTTGAGGAAAAGATATGAAATGATCCTACTCAAGCATTTTTAGATTCTTCTTGGCTAAAGAAAAATAGACGGGAATGTCACCCTAGGTTTATAGCCATCAAAAATAAAATCCTATCTCACAAGTATCAATTACAAGTTCTTAGGCTAGTCTTTTTCACAAATAAAAGATTGTTGGAAAATTCATTTTAATATGAATTTATGAATATACTAGTTTCTGAAAACAAGTGTAAAGACATAAGTAAGACACCAAGATGATAATCAAGATAGGTGAGACATAAATAAATCCTTTATTTCATTCCAATTCACCAAAGAATCATTCTCTTTACAAAATATCATACAGAAATTTCAGACCAAAGTCAACCTTAGACATCCCCGATGGAACATGCAAAAGGACCTCTAACAGAAAATCAAAACCGAACTCTAAAAGTTGGATCAACTTGCCACATATTTCTTCCCACTCATCTCTGCACAATAGCCTTTGTCAGTAATGAAAAATAATTCACAAACATACAAGTCTACACACATTATCAAAGATAGATCAACACATCTGAAAAACAAGTGTCTGAATGATGTAATTCATCCCTGAATGTTGTTGTCTACAATAAGAACCTGCTATCATAAAAAAGAATTAGGCTTGTGATAAATTAAGGAATGAATGAAAACTGAACTATCTCAACATAAACTCAAAGAGAAAACCTTAGTATGCTTCTCCTTCTATCCTCCTCTTGTTCCTCCCTTTCCTTTTTCCTTTAAGAAAATTTGAATTGGTTGAAGTAGTTGAAATACCTCATTAGTTAAGTTAACTAAAGACTCAACCAATGTTTTTGTTAGGGGGAAAAGTAATAATCATAATAAGGGTTATAAATAAATAATAACTAGTAGGCGGGACCCCTTGTGACTCCCTTTAACTTCTTAACAATCATAACATAACTAGTTAATTAAGAAAAACACCCCTCATTGTGACTCCCATCATCATATTAACATTTGACAATTTAGCTCATTGATAATTGAAATTATTTTCAAAAATATATATTACTCATATATCCAAAGAAAACATGTTGTCCAAAACTTCTGAAGTCAACTGTCATCAACAATAAATAACATAAAAAATCAAAAACCATATTTCCCACTCTGAGATGAAATCTTTTCTTGATTGCTGCTGTCACCCTTCGATTTTTTTGAATTTTCCTTTGGCTACACTGAGCCTTTAGGCCTAATCTCGATGATCACGTGATAACAATCATCCCTGACATGCATCTAGGAAGACATAAATTTATCAGAACCATTGGAGGGTGAGGAAGGGGCAACAATGGATTTTCCTTTTTCAAGGGAATGGTGGGCCTCAGTTTTCAACCTTTTGCTAGCATGAGAGGAATGAACTGGTGAGTGGAAAGGTGCGGCTTGGGAAATATGGTTAATATGTGGGGGAGAAGGTAAGGACAAATTGGGCCATCCACAATATTGGGAGACTGTCGGGTGGACAATCTCTTGCCATCTGTCATTTTCAGGAACCTCGGGTTGCAATGAGACATGAGGGGGCACGTAAATAATAGGGGCTTGTGGAGCTTGGAAGGGAGGCCTTTTAGACCTAGGTTGGACCACCCGGTGCCCAATCCAATTGAAAATTTTGGCTTGAAACAACTGGCCTAGCTCTTGCGAGTCAACAACAAAGTGTATGGAAAATCTTGGCCTTCTTGGGCCTCTGTTCCAATTACCACTCCCTCGGTTGCCTCTGCCATGAATACCTCAGCTAAAGAAGTTGATTCCTGTATGCATGATTGATTAGAAAATGTTATTTTACAACCATACATGACAAATCCTTAAAAATATGAAATAGAATTTGGCTCAGCAAGGTATCAGACTCATGCAATCCAATCCATATAAATTGTTTAACTGTTGTCAATGAGAAGGGGATGAAAAAAAGGTCCTGGGATATGCGAGGGGTTTGTATTGAGTGAAACCTGATATAATGAGAGGGAAAAGAAATACAGTTGTTGCTCAAAGACAACACACAATCAACTGTAATGCAAACCAAAGAAAATATCACTGTGATCCAACCAAGAAACTGCGACTTCAAAATTGCTTCAATACAAAATTCTTCTTGATTGTAATTAAATTTTAGAATAGGGAGTGAAAAATGGATGTGGGATGCGAGGGGGTTGTAATTAGCGAAAAGAGAAATAATGGTATGGAAAGAGAGCAGGTATTGTTCATAAAATTAATTAAGTAATCCATAAAATCATTCCACATCGACGTAAAAAATCCAACACTAACCAAAATGATCGTTGTTCCAAAAGAACAACTACTGTGTAAAACTTTAAACAATTTTGTGCATTAACTTTCTCATTGTTTGCATTCAATCTATAATACAGTGTCATTAAAACAAGACAACATGCATTCCACAACAACCTATAGAGGATTTTTGTTCTTCTCATTTATCCATTTAAAAAAAACAATCATTTAATTCCACTCTGTTCAACATAAAAAATCAACCACCTCCATCAACACAGACATAAAAAGCATGCCTGATTTAATCCCTCAATTTCATCTACAATTAAATTGGAACATGATCATACTGCCACAACACCCGTGCCTATCACTATTAAAATGCATGATATTCATTAGACATACATAGTGGACAGTCAACACAATGATCCATATTTAAATTTCAAAGATCCTAGCTTTCCATTTAAACACACAGACAACAATCACCACTTTAACTCATGCTATGAAATGTGGAATACACAGACCATTCGACAAAACGAAAGAGTATTTATGTGACTGTACAGGTCCAATTTTCTTTGACTCTAAACATTCACAATGTTAGGCTATCAATCCAATACAACGAGGCAGAAACAATATACCCGATCTCATAACATAAATTGATCAAATTGCAACCAAGACATGTTTAAAAATTCATGACCCTCTCTGATGCCGCAATCAAATAATATTGATAACAAATATAGTGGTTGGTCATGCCATAGTCACTAGGATTGAAATACTCCATCAACAATTTAAAACACATAGTCACAACAATCATTAACTCAACTTAACATTTTGTAGGAACACCACACATACCCACACATCATGCACTAAGCATCATTGTGCATTAACCAATTGTAAACTAATGTTGGGTTAACAATTCAAAAATTGTAATGTGAGAGACAACGACTGTGCTTTCAAACCAATTCTCCAATAAACCAATTACCATGTCAAGTTTATCAATTTGATTGTCATAATAACCAATGCAGTGACTAAATACAAAAACCAACACCACTTTCAACACAATCAACAGAGACGAGCCAGAAATCGATCACTGTCGATAATACAACAGCAACTCATAACAACCAATAGTCTACCTGACGACCATAATAGTTTCCTCTATCAAAACTTGGGCTTTGAGAAAGCGAGGGTTTTTTCTCTGGACCAACACATGGAGGCATGGAGTCAACTCCCATCATCGGGTGAGAACCTTTAAGACCAATGGTGCACACAAAGGGTATACCACAATTAACTTTGAAAATAGGGTGATAATTCCCATGATAGGAGAGACTATGGACATAGGAGCAAGGTTCCATTCTGGTCCTATAACAACACTTAGAACACGTAGGGTATAACCCTCATCATTTTCCCAATCGACCAACTAACAACGCTGAGATATAATAGAGCCAAGGAAAATCACTATAACCCACTGCGCAACCATTAGTAGCATGAACAAACCATACCCAAGTGAAACAATGTGCAGTGACCCAAGGCGTTTCAAAACCAGTAAACCCCATAAAAACCAAAGACTGGGTATGGTGATACAAATGCGCGAAGACAGCCAACCACTCTAGACCAAATGAAACCCTCCAACTAAGACCATCTAGGATTAGAGAGAGCCTGTATGGCTGCTAACCCTCAGAGCAACCAATAACACTGTGACTTCAAACACTATTGCAGTGAAAACCATGCATCGAAACCAACATCCACTAATTTCCAAGAGCGCCACCCATATAACATCTAATAATCGCCAACTATACCATAACACATATCAACCATGCTTTCATATAGCTCAATAAATCACATAGCTATTAACTTGTTAGCTAGGATTAACAACGATAATTCTAATTTCAATGCATGTAGTGTAGCATAGTACCAAAGTTGAATCTTTTCTTTTTGCATTTTGTTTATATATTGCTTTTGCCTCTTTTCAACTTCTCTTATGTATTGTTATTAACATGTCTATTGTGTAGGTGTCAAAGTAACGAATCCAGGAACATATAGCAATGGTAGCAATGGATAACATAGGCCAACGTAACATGAAATTAGATCTTGGAACAAAAAATAACATTCCTTACCCATCATTCACTTGTCGCAATTTGAAACAACACATAACAAGCCTTATTCATTTCCAATAAAACCCCAATTTCATCAATAATGTAGAATCATGTAAGCAGTGTCGAAAAACATCATAACCATGAAATAAGAACTGGACTTGATATCTAAATCTACAAGGGGGTCCCACCTACTAGTATTATTTATATTATTAGCTTATAATAATAGGCCTTAGCAATAGTTTGTGGATGAAAAAAACCTGTTGCGATTTTAATCGTCAACAGTCAAGGGGGACAACAAAAAGATAAGTAAATGTTGGAAACAAAGGCTTTTTACAATTACCAAAGGAATAAAGAATAATTTGGGATGAGTGTAGAGATACAGAAACGGGTGCCCCAGTGCAAGATGGCTTGGCCTGTGAGGGCACAAGTTGCGTGGAGAACTAGTGGAGGGTGGGGTCCCCATGGGTGGGTTTTTGTATGAGGTAAATCAATGGAGGGTAATTTTCAGATGGGAAAACTGATTGTGGATGAAATGGATGGATAATGATACTACGAAGGTGCAGTCAAAATAGAACCATGATGAGATATCCTGGGATTCCATTAGGAAAGCTAGAAAAATGAGGAGGAGTATGTGGCTAATTCTCGGAAATGTGTAAGACTATCGGGACTCCCATCCCTAGGGGTGAAAACAACATGAGTGTAAAAGTGCCGAGGGGGACTATGAATGGCACAACTCATGTGGGGAAGAGTACTACTAGGTGATGGTACCGAAATGCAGCGGAGGAGATAGTACTACAGAACCGAATGTGAGGATCCTATAGGAAAATGTCAGAGGCTATGATTGGGAGATGCAATTGATATTCAAAGGGAATTATTACATGCCAGTGTCGATATATACCTGAAGGGGCTGTGTTGGTTTTTGATGACCAAGTACCTGCACACATTAAAATTGAATACTCGACGTGAACAATATCGTAATATAAAGAACATATAATAGTTATTTGATAATTTTGATCATGAGCATGCATACTGAGGTGTGATGTGAAAAAAATTCTCCCCTGGGGCCAAGTATAGATGGTGACTTGAGGAATGTGATTGTGTAGATGGAGGGATCCTAATCTCGTGGCTGAAGATGGATTGGAAAACAAAGATTCCAAGCTCCTATAACTGAGCGTGGAAGTTTGGAAAAATGGACTATATATGGATGTGGGGCCCATAATGCCACCTCATTTGTACCTTCTTCCATACTGAGTGGACGAGAGGATTTAGATGAGATTTGGAGAATATGGGAGTTCGATCCGACCGATCCAGGATTTGTGAGACCTAGGTTAGTTATCTCATCCTCCTGCATAGTAGATAGGCTCTAATTTTTGGGCAGGGTCATATGGATGGTCGTACTAGGGGTTTTTGTAGGGGTGGGCCCAAAAATGCGTGGGAGAAGGAAGGATACCCTTGATGAGATGCACGGGTATAATTCCCTCACCCGCACATGGTGTGTGGCTACGGGGAATACAACTGCACATGGGGGGCGCGTGGGTGGGAAAAATAGGTGTGCATTTAGTGCGCGCCTGTTTGAAATACAATTGTGCATTGTGCACATATGTTTTTCAGACAGTCGTGCATCAATATGCAATTATGTAGAGAATAGGTGTGCATGAATGTGCACCTGTGTGTGTGACAGATGCACATTTGTTTCTTCGACAGTTTTGCATTGATGCACAACTGTGTGAAGAACATGCACACATATGTGCACACATGTGGGGGGTGACAACCACACACTTGAGGCAAAGATGGGGTGTTTGAAAAAATTGTATTTTTTGAAGGTTTTTGTTTTATGAATTATGATGGTTGATCCGGTGTTGTTTGTGTGGACACAGGTGATTATTTCAACATGCCATTCCATTGGAGGGAGAGGGACTAGGAATGCCTTAGGGAGGCAGTGAGAGAGGAGTCGAGCATTCAGAGACTCTTGGAAACATTTGGGTTTCTCAAGTTATTCGACTGTCCACCGATATGGTCACATGAGTACCTTCTTCAGTATTTGATTTCGATGTGGATCATTGATCTGCAGTGCTTCATTGTGCAGGGGAAACAATTGACATTCTCAGCTATGGAGGATGTATATTTCTTGATGGGGCTCCATTTTCGAGGAATGGCCCTACCTATTGATCCTCAGTTTCTAGGGGATGTGCACTTAGTAGACGTGGCATGGAGGTATTGTTTGGGGCCAAACATTATGTTAGGTTCGATCATCCGCATCGAGGTGATGGATGCGCTCTTGCATCAATGCATCATAGTTATGATTGTGAGGATCTACAGATCCTTAGCGACTCAATGGATCAGTGGTGGTCAGCTGAGGATTATGGAGAGAGTATTGGATGGAGAATTTTTTTCTTGGGGCTTGATGTTGCATGCCAAGATGATGGGGCAGATTAACAAGTGTCGGGCCACTGATTCTGGTGATTTTTCTTTTGGATCGATCTTGGTGGCATGGTTTTTGGAGAGGGTTCCCATGTTGCGCCATAGAGTGTTGTTGTCGGAGGCTAGGGCATGGGAGCCACGACTGATGCAGTGGGCATCAATTTTGGCACGACATGGAGGTGGGGAGGGTGGCCACTATTTTACAGCCACATTGGCGTGGGTGTGGCACCATATGCCACAGATTATACTGCAATTTCCATATGGTGGGATGGACTTCCAACATGAACCAGATATGGTGTTTCCTTCTGGGGAGGATTGGGACCAGAGAGTTATGTTGGTTTACTTTATGTTTGGTGATTTTTTATAGTGTGGCATATGTTTATAGGTATGGATGTCGATTATATCTTTGTTTGTGTTTTTGTATATGTGGGGCCACGAGGCCGAGAGGTGGAGTTGGTTGGAGAGTTGGCTCGTCAGAGGCCAGTGAGACCATTGCAGGTGGGAGAGTGATGTTGGAGGGATGAGGTTGGTTTGAGGCCAATAGATGATGTGAGAGATGGCAGGAGGTGTAGATTTTATGATCTAGGTGCAGGGCCATCACATGCGCCTCAGGGATATTCCAGTAGGGAGTTAGAGGATTTCCAACGATAGTTGGAGGTGGTACTATAGGGTGTTCTCAAGGGAAAGTGGTCACATATCCAGGATGTGAGAGTCGTGGAGCAGTGTGTGGGTGGCCCTGCAGAGTTGTGGACCCTTATCCACAAAGTAGCTGTAGCGGGGGCAGTAATGACTAGGAGACTGCCCCCGAGATCTAAAGGAGCCCAAGCTCGTGGGGCACCTCCTGTAGATTGAGGACCTGGTGGCAGTTCTCTAGGAGCACCATGAGTGCTATGTTGTATATTTTCGTATTTATATAGGCCTGCGAGCCCATTTTGTATAGGGTAGTGTGACACCCATTTTGTACCTATAGGGGTGAGGGGGGCTCACTTGCCTATGGGCGATGTACATGTTGTCTTATTTTGTAAACATTTATGATGCATTGATCGATATATATATATATATATATATATACATTGTTGGGATATTTGTGATGTATACATGTGATGTTTATGATGTCTAATCTATATGATGTGACATACTTTTGATGATTTATGTATCTGTGATGATGTCTTGATGTGATAAATGCCAATCTAAAACTAGGTTAGCCATGTTATCTGTTGTTTGATTAGATTGTCATAGAATATGTGTAAATGTAATTGAATCAAAATATCGAGATAAGAGTCTAACTTGCAGGTATTTTCAAAAGAGGCAAGGATCGTGGACATGGTATACATTGTTGAGCTGCAGGATGACAAGTTGGGAATCTAATAAGACGCTAAGGTGACAAATGTGGTGGTGACTGGCCTCGACGAGGAGGCCAATGAAGGTTGCATATTTAACTTGGTTGTTGGTTGCTAATCCCAAACATATACCACTGGATTTTAGCAGTTCATGTGAGGGGGTGTAGAGGGCCCAAGCAGCCGAAGCAATATTCTAAGTCCAGTGGCTAGCTCCATGTTATAACCCTAAAATGCATCACTCAGGTTTACCTGGCATCAGGCCAACTCATGCCTCTTCCTAGCCAAAGCCATGCTGAATAAATCCTCAAAAGACCACTTAAAACAAGCAACCCGCGCCCTAACTTCTCACTGGGCGCGGGCAACCGCTTGTTGTCCTTCTACTGCACGCGGGTATCCGCGGGCTAACCCATTACAGCCCGCGAGTACCTAACAAAGCAAAAAATCATGAAAGTTTCCGCCGGGAGACGAGGCTTTTTGTCAGTTAACTGGAACTCTTCGCCATGCATGGCCGAGAGTTCGCCAAAAAGGAGGGGTAGGGGTACTATTCAATAGAGGAAAAATCATAGCAAAGGAACTCTGCCAAAATTGCCAAGCCAGTTTTGTCCCAACCATTTAGCCTTGCCTCAAGCTTTAGGAGAAACTCAAGCAGTAGCAGTTGTAGGACAAAAAGAAGAGGAGGAGCCCAAGATCAGGATCGAGGAACGGTGGCCGATCTCAGAAATCATTGTAAGTTGGTTCATATTGAGATTAATGAAAAATATACTTTTCCCGTCCCGAATACATGAGTCTCATCTATGTTATTTGATTTATGTTTTATCTCTAACCCCCT
>WSFP011434938.1:0-21207 GCA_009831015.1 Picea engelmannii
GGAGGATATAATGATAAGATATTATGTGATGTCATTCCTATGGATGTTTGTCATCTATTGCTGGGTAGGCCATGGCAATATGACAGGAATGTGATTCATGATGGGAGAATGAACACATACACCCTAGAGAAGAATGGGAGGACTCACATGTTGCTTCCAATTAAGGATAGGGAGGTGAAGCCGGAAGTAAACAACACAATACTTCTCATGAGTGGGAAGGAACTCCTTACCGAGGTTAAGAAGAAGGAGGATCCACAGTTCATTGTGGTCAGAAAACCGAAGATTGTTCTGACTAGCACAAGAGTGGATGATTTTCCAGAAGAAGTTCAGGAACTGCTGGAAGAGTTCGCTGATATAGTAGTGGATGAATTACCTCGTTCGTTTCCACCAATCAGAAGTGTGAGTCATCATATTGATCTCATACCAGGATCCAATTTACCAAACAAAGCCGCGTACAGACTGACGCCGCAGGAGAATGAATAAATTAAGAGGCAAGTCCAGGATTTGTTGGACAAAGGATTAGTCAGGGAAAGGTTGAGTCCATGTGTTGTTCCAACAATGCTCAGTCCGAAGAAAGACAGAGGTTGGAGGATGTGTACCGACTCAAGGGCGATCAACAAAATAACCATCAGGTACAGATTTCCATTGTCGAGGATGGATGATCTGATGGATTGCTTGAGTGGAGCAAGGTATTTTTCAAAGATTGATTTGAAAAGAGGTTATCACCAAATCCACATGAGAGAGGGTGATGAATGGAAGACAACATTCAAAACAAACGAGGGGTTGTATGAATGGCTTGTTATGCTGTTTGGATTAACAAATGCACCAAGTACCTTCATGAGGTTGATGAACGAAGTCTTGATGGATTTCATCGGGAAATTTGTCATTGTGTATTTGGATGATATACTGGTTTTTAGTAAAACAACAGTGGATCATCTAAAGCATTTGGCTACAGTGATGCGGAAATTACAACAGGAGAAGTTGTTGATTAATATGAAGAAGTCCTCATTCATGAAGACAGAGCTCATTTACTTGGGGTTTATTATTTCGGCAAATGAGTTGAGGATGGATCCAGATAAGGTGGAGGTAATCAAGAATTGGCCATCACCGAGGAATGTATTCGAGGTGAGAAGTTTTCATGGATTGGCTAGTTTCTACCGAAAGTTCATTAGAAATTTTAATGGAATTAGCGCAGTGATGATGGACACTGTGAAGAAAATACACAAATCTTTTCACTGGACAGAAGAAGCCGAAAATAGTTTCAATTTGTTGAAGAGGAAGATTACGGAGCAACCAGTTCTGGTGTTGCCTGATTTTCAAAAGACATTTCAGGTGAAATGCGATGCAAGCAGATTTGCAATCGGGGCGGTCTTGAGTCAGGAAGATAGGCCGATAGCGTATTTCAGCGAGAAGCTGAATGAGGCGAAAGTGAAGTACTCCACATATGATAAGGAATTCTATGCTATCATATAGGCATTGAAGAAGTGGAGGCATTACTTGATACCCAAAGAATTTTTCTTGTACAGTGATAATCATGCATTGCAGTTTGTGACTCAACAGAAAAAGTTGAATTAGAAGCATGTCAAATGGGTTGAGTATATGCAAAATTTCACTTTTGTGATTAAACATATTTCTGGTACTGCTAACAAAGTTGTTGACGCTTTGAGCAGGAAGTGTTTGTTGTTGCAGGAGTTTAAAGTCAAAACATTGGGTTTTGATGATCTCAGGGACATGTATGCAGATGACCCAGATTTTAAGGAAGAGTATGAAGCAATTGAGAATCCAGTTCTCAGAGATAGAAGCTAGTGGGATGAATACATGATCCAGGAAGGATTTTTGTTTAAAGGCAATCAACTGTGTATTCCAAATTGTTCCATGAGGGAGAATTTTATGAAGGAGAAACACAGTGGAGGATTGGCCGGACACTTTGGTCATGACAAGACATTCGCAAAGATGATCGAGTCATACTTTTGGCCAGGGATTCGATCAGAGGTCAAGAGATTTGTAGACAGATCCAGAACTTGCCAACATTCGAAGGGAAGGAAGCAGAATGCACGTTTTTATCAACCATTGCCCATACCAGAGAGGCCATGGGATGAAATTAGCATGGATTTTGTGTTGGGGTTGCCAAGAACACAAAGAGGTTATGATTCAATCTTTGTGGTGGTGGATAGATTTTCCAAGATGGAACATTTTATCCCATGTCAGAAAACCAGTGACACAACTCACATTGCGAACCTATTTTTCAAAGAGGTCATTCGACTTCATGGGTTGCCAAGGAGCATAGTTTCGGACAGAGATACGAAGTTCATAGGGAATTTCTGGAGAACCTTATGGAAGAAGCTGGGAACTAACTTGTTGTTTAGTTCAACATATCATCCGCATATGGATGGACAGACAGAAGTGGTAAACAAAAGTCTGGGAGATTTGTTGAGAAGCTTGGTGACAGAGCACCACAACAGTTGGGACAATATATTGCCACAGGCAAAGTTTGCGTATAACGACTCAGTGAACATAAGTACAAGACAGAGTCCATTTCAGGTTGTTTATGGTACACAACTGAGGGGGATTTCTGAATTGAGGGATTCAGAACAGACTGCAACTAGGAGCGTCAGTGCAGAAGAATTCGCTGAAGTGATGAAAGAACTTCACAGCCAAGTGAAGGAGCGACTGCTAAAATCAAGCCAAGAATATAAACGCAGAGCCGATTAGCATAGAAGACAACTTCAGTTTGAGGTTGGTGACTTAGTTCTGGCACACTTGAGAAAGGAAAGGTTCCCGAGAGGAACATATAATAAGTTGAAGATGAAGAAAATCAGGCCATGCAAGGTCTTGAGAAAATTTGGAGAAAATGCTTATGAGACTGAATTACCCGATGGGATCGGAATATCTCCGATATTCAATGTCTCATATTTATACCCATACAAAGCTGAGGAAGCAGGGACAAATGCTGAACAATCAGAGGCTCAGTGGCGAAAGCAGATGCCAGTTGCAGATAAGCCACAGATGGAGCGGATACTAGATAAACGAGTGGGTAAGAGGACTAGGTGAAAGAAATACTTTGAGTATCTGGTCAAATGGAAGAACCATCCAGTTGAATATGCCAGCTGGGAGAATGAAGTAGAAATACAAAAGCATGGAAATACCATGCAGGAGGTCATGGACAGGAGCCCATGAAAATTTTCAAGCGAGGGAGTATGATGCAGGAGCATCTCCCATGTCAAGCGAGCCAGCGAGGAAGGCAAGAGACAACTGGACACATGGCAGCACAAATTTTGAAATTTACCTTGGGATAGTTGCGCGAACATAAATGTAACAATTTAATGAAGCACACTTGTGTGATGTAATTGGGACCTTGAGCCATACGCTCTTGTCCTTAGTAGGTAGGAGGCATTTAAGATAGTTAATGCAGGTAGATAGATTTTAATTCTAGATTAGACTGTTTGAGAGCACAAGGGGGAAATAGGATATAGACACCCTCATTGTGTATTGTATGATTAGATTGGAAGAATTCTGAGCACTGAGAAGAAGAGCATGCAGAGAGCTTTGTAAGAACACCCATGTATAGACATTTGAATTAATAGAAAGAATTGGTTCAAATTCATGGTTTGTGTTGTTCTCGGTGTATTGATGTTATTCTCATGAATGGTTGCTTCCTTTTATACATTTTCTTTATATGATGTGTACATGATTTCATGCTTTGAGGTTGAAGTTTAAAAGGGTGAAGGAATGAGGTTCAATTGTTCCTCTATCTGAAAAAGAGTTCCTGCAAGGAGTCCAGTCGAAGTTGTCCGCAAGGAGTGCGTTGACAGAGAGTTCAGATAGGGTAGCCTTTGTTCTCATTCATTCAGAAGTGCAGTCAGGCACATAATCCGTACAAGGAGTGCACAGGATGAGTACAGTCTAAGGGTTGCGAACCTGAGTGAAACGTTGAAAGACTGTTTTTGCAGGTGTGCTCAGAGTCTGAAAGGATTCAGGCACTTGAAGTGTTTAAAGGTTGCCGCAAGGAGTGTGTGCAAGAGTCTTTTCTAAGGCTCAGAGTTACAAGAAAGCTCAGGAAGAATAGTGCTTTCAGCACACATAGTCATAGTTGCAAGGGGTACAGAGGCCTGAGAACTCTTTAGAAGAGTTCAGAGTCTATAAAGATCAGGAGAGACAACGTTTTCATACGCGGAGGTGAGGACTCGAATTCGTGGAGCTCGCAGAGAAAGGGAGCAAAGGTTGAGGCCTTTGGCTTTTGAAATCCTTCCAAGGCCAGAAGAGAATGCGCAAAATCTCGGGAGGAGCAATATCAGCCGTCGGATCAGCCGATAGATCTTGGACTGTTGAAGATTTCACGTCCAGGGAGGAGCAGGAGGAGCGCACAGGAACAGACGATCGAAATTCTCTAAGGAGAATTCACAAATTTCTGTGAGCCGTCAGATCTCGCGAAGGAGAAGGGGAGATACTGCAAGTATTCTTGAAAGGATTCAAATATCAGGAGGGGAAGAACCGTTGATATGATCCACAAGGACTGTTAGATCTACGTGTGAATTCACATATCGGGGTTTCATGGGTTGAAGCTCCATAAACCCGTCACAGAGATCACGAAATAGCGATACGCGATATCCCGACGATTACGAGAACGGTGTGGGGCCACAGGAGTCGACAAGCAGACAGGTGGCACATCGCATGTCGGGATTTCATGAGTAGAAGAGCTGAGAACTTGGTGTCAAGGGTCACGAAGCGCGAGGACACGATAGGCGATGAAGTGGCGAGAAGACCAGGAGCCGTCCATCTGAGGAGGAGAGGTGGCAGAGATCGAAAGATCTCACGAACTCGGAAGTTCGCAGGGTGAGAGGCCAAACATTGGGTGCTCCAAGTGGTGAAGACGCGAGGAGCGAGAAGAAGAATAGCCATTGGATCTGGGTCATAGGAGGACCGTTGGATCGGGAACCCCATCGTCTATCGCGCATTCGGGGTTTCGGAGGTTAAGAGGGGTCACTTTCGACATCAGAAGTCATGAAGTGCCAAGAGTGGAGGCTCGCGTGGACACGTGGAAGAACCGTAAGGGGAGGCCCGCGTGGTTGACGGGTGGACACGCGTTTCCTGGATAAAGGAGTCAACACTCCGTTGAATTCTCGCATCTTGGGGATTCGCAGGATAAGAGTGTGAAGGCTCGACGCTTCAACCTGCGAGGTTGCGAATAGCGAAAAGCGTCAAGGGAGTAGTCAACCCGGCGTTGACCTATCGTGTCTCGGGAGGTCGTAACAGGAGGGCACAAGAGTTAGACTCACGAACTCATGAAGGTGCAAGTTGCGAGAGGCGCTGATATTTAATCCCTAGCCTATGGTTACATGTGGGAGGGCATTGATAAGGAAAGGAGCCCTAACCGTATCGCCAGTTCGGGTATCGTAAGATTTGAAAGGAAGAGTCAAAAGCTTTGACACACGAGGTCGCGAGGTCACGAGATTTCGACAAGTGACTTTGGGATAGGACCTTGGTCATAGCGCTGCGGTCACTTGGGAAGAGAGGAGCTCACGCCTAGTTCTGTTCAAAAAAGGGGATCGCGCAAAAAGTTCTGTGGGCGTAGATTTCCCGATAGGGAAATAGAAGAGCCTTAGTGTTCTTTTAGCCAGTAGAGAAGAAAAGATCATGTGATCGGACATGCTTGCGAGCATGTTATGCATCACTATCCCTAGAAATTAGGTTCTGAATATTCTCTGTTATATGACTCTTCATATGGCACTTTACTCAAAATAGAAACTGACTGTATTCGGTCGCACCATAATCGCTTGTTTGTGCCGCGACAGTTTGGTCATCAACAAGATCTAATCATTGGGGGGTGATGTGTTGATGCTTTTTCTTTTACAGGGTATCTGGATGATCAAGTGCTCTGTCAGAATCCTACCACCTATTTTAATGGCCTTGATTTTTGCCGCATGATCATTTGCTAGAGAATGCATGTGGCAGGTAACCATAGACTGTCACAGTTGCTTCCAAGATTACAACACTAGTTAAGGGGAAACTCCTTTATTCAAACAGTCGTGTGTCCAATGTACACCTGTCCTTTGTAATATATGGGTCTCCAGCGTGCACATCGTATGCTTGTCGCGTGGGTACCTGTCAGGGTTTCGGCTTCCTAATAGGACACAAGCCACGGGGAGACAAAATCCGCACCATGTTTGAGAAGAAAAAAATGGAGTTGGTTGATTATGGTTTTGGCTTTGTCTGCAATTTTGATATCCAAAGATTTCTTCTGAGAGACTAGTTGCACCTTTTTAGATTCATTACTTTTCTTTGCATAACCGCGTTCCCTTTCAGCCTCTTCTACACACAGTGGATTTAGCACGGACCCAAGGCATAAATATTGATCGAACCGAGTTTGTGACACAATTGAAGGCAATCGAATTTCTATCCATGAGAAACGCAAGGCTCACGGGAAGAATTACAGAAAGAGAACAAACTTGGCTGGTGAACAGAATAGATGTAGAACAACTGAAATTTATAACTGGGTGGGCGAGGGATGGAATCGTGCCAGGGGATACTAAATCCATGGTGACTGGAGGGTTCAAAGCGAGTCAAATATTTTCGCATCACATCTGCATGGCGGGTACATTTTGGGGCATGTAAAGTACAACTAATAAGAGCTACAAAGTATACGTGATATGAGCGTTGTGATTTTTCATTCTTTCTGACTTCATAATGAGCTAATTATGGTCACTTCATGTGCCGACGCGACTTTTGTTTAACAACTTTCCTCAACCTTTGGCACATAAGACCTTCTCTTCTGACAGGAACTGACTCTTTGGGAAAGGACCTTTACCATTTACATGTTTTTTGGTTCTGACATCCCTTCCTGACTCCAAGGGACAAATGACCACTTGTTGAATTTGACCCATTCATTGTTCGGTACCCGACCTCACATGATTTGACATACAGACCCTTACTTGACTAAGACTGACTCTAACTGAAAAAATGATGGCACTAACACTTTGCAGCCTTCCAATGTATCTCATGAGGCTCCTGCATGAACCTGGAGACTGCTCTGATTGCATAGGAGAGGTATGGTCTAGATTGTTTGAGATACAACAAGCTCCCCACTAGTTGTCTGTACACTGTGATATCAACCAGTGGAGTGTCCCCACCATCCTCAAGTTTGAATCCTGAGAGGAAAGGAGTTGGGGAAGAATTGCAGTCTGTCATGTGAAATCTCTCAAGGATATCTCGTGCATAGTTGGCCTGAGACAGTTTGATGCATGATGCATCCTGATTGATCTCGAGTCCAAGGAATAAATATAGTGAACTGTCATGTAGAATCCTCTTGATTGCAACAATCGCTGAAGTTGAGCAACTAGTGATAAAAAAATCATCAACATACAAAACTGGGAGTAGAATTGAATGAACTGTCTTGAGCATGTAAACATTCAGGTCTAACTTACAACGTACAAAGTTCTGTGACAAAAGGTAGGAGTCCATCTTGGCATACCATGCCCTTGGGGCCTACTTGAGGCCATAAAGAGACTTCTTCAGTTGACATATCAAGGATAAATCTGACAAAAATCCCCATGGTTAATTCATATAGATATCCTCAGAGAGATCTCCGTGAATAAATGCATTCTTCACATCCATCTGATGGAATTCTCATCCCTTGGTTGCCTCAATGGCAAGTGCCAAATGTATGGAATCCATATTCACTACTGGAGTGAAGGTCTCATCATAGTCAATGCCATGCACCTACTGAAATCCTTTGGAAACTAGCCTGACTTTGTATCTGCTAACCTATCCATCCACTGTGCTCTTGGTCTTGTAGACCCATCTACACCTACCAAGTTTTCTTCTTGAAGGAAGGGGAACTAGATCCAAAGTATGATTCTATAGGAGGGAGTTATACTCCTCCTACACGGTGGATTCCCAAAATGGATTTCCAGTAGCCTCACCGTAGGACTATTGATTTGAAGACTGAACCAAGAAAATATGTTTGGGTGGCATCGATTCAATGGAAGTGAGTGTAAGAGGAGGCTCCTTGAAATCAGATCGAGTCCTCCTAATATCAGATGGATCCCCAACAATATCTCCTGCATCCTGAACAATAGTATTGTCCCACTTGGGCCTCTACTATGGCTTTGCATCTGCATCTGCATGCACTGAATTTGCATCTAACTGTACTAACTCTGTATCTGGATTGTATGAATCCTCTGAATCAGAAATCTCATCTAAAGAAGAGTCGACATGTGCATGCTCATCATCTCTGATAGGTGGAAGAACAAAAGTGTCTGCATGCGGTTGTTGAGGTACATGTGAGATACTTTCCTCGAATTTGACACTACACTCAATGATGAGATGGTTAGAGGAAAGATCAATGAGTATGTATCCATTAACACCATCAAGATGTCCAACAAAGATACACTCTGTGCTATATGGATCAAGTGTCTTCCTCTTCTTAGAGGGAATCTTGGCCCATGCACATGAAACAAAAATATGGAAGTGGGTCACTTCCAATTTGAGGCCGCTCCAAGCCTCATAGGGGGTCTTATCCTTGACATATATATGGGGAGATATGTTTTGGATGTAGGTTTCACAATTAAGTGCTTCAACCCATAATCTCTGTGGAAGTGACTTTGCATGTAGCATACAAGATTCCATTGCTTTTAGAGATCTATTTTTCTGCTCAACAACTCCATTTTGCTACAGAGTATAGGGAACCATGTGCTGCAACTGAATCCCAACCTCATGACAATGATTCAATATCTCATGGTTTACATACTCTCCCCCATTATCTGTTCAGAGGACTTTGATTTTCTTTCATGACTGTGTCTCAAAAAGGGCTTTGAAATCTTTGACGTGTTGAAAGACCTCTGATTTTTTTCTGAGAAAGAAAATCCATGTGAAGTGTGAGAAATCATAAACAAAAATGAGCATGTACTTTGCTTTACTGATTGATGGATGCAGAAAGGGCCCACGAGATCAATATGGATCAGATATAAAGGAAAGGAAGCCTTCTGAGTCTTTTCTTTTTCAAATTTATCTTGAGGGTGTTTTCCGAGAACACATCCCTCACAAATTCCTTTGGAGAAGTGGATGTTAGGTATACCATCAACCATTCCCTACTTGCTAAGTTATTGCATATATCTGAAATTTGAATGCCCAAACCTTTCATGCCATATCCTACAACTTTCATCAACATGGGTAAGTAGTAATGCAAAATATGGTTCAATAAATTCAGAAAATGTGTAGAGTCTAGATTGATGATTTACCTCACTGGTAGCAACCCTGTAATTGGTTTTCATGTCATAGATATCCACTGCATGAGGTGTGGATATGACTCTCTTTTCAGTTCCATATTTTGTCATCTGATACATAGAGAGAAAATTGATGGAAAGTTTGGGAACGTGTAGCACATTCTCAAAGCTTTCGTTTGTGAGTTCAATTCTTCATTTTCCGGTGACCTCGAATGGAGAGTTTCCCCCCATCAAAATAAGAGGACCTTTGCATGCATCCAATGAAGAATATACTTCTTTTGTGGCTTCCATGTGGTGTGATGTACTTGAATCTACGATCCAAGTATCAGGAGAGGAGTTGATGGCAATTAAAGCATGGCTAGAATTGCCTTTCTCGAGATTCTAATCTTCTAGATTCTTCTTCTTGGAACCCTTGGGGATGTGATCTCCAAGGTTGTTTTGATGAATTATTTGGGCCATTTGATCTATCTATTTCTGCATACATGTAGATTCTGGATGGAATCCTTTATGGAAGTAAGTGCATTTCTCCTCTTTTCTTCCCTTTCCACCTTTGGATCCGGAGGCATCGTTGAGGGTTTTGAGTACCCTTCCTTCTTTGGATTTGCATGTGATTTCCTTTTGTCTTTGCCTTTAGATTTATGATATTGATGACCACTACCATATTTCATAGTAAGTGCATGCATGTTTGGGATTTCTCTCTTGCATGCATGTTTGGTAAATAAATCTTTGAGATTTTTGCATGCATGTTCTCCTTTTTTCCAAAAATCACTTCCATGGTGGTGTAAATGTGTTGAATCTGCACAAAATATATCTAGTAGAAAATACCACACACATTTGCAGAGAGAAATTGAGAAAGAAGAAGCAAGAGAGAAAGAATGAAATAATTCTCATTAACTGTTGTGAATAATGAATAATTTACACATGATATACTCTATATAACTCAATCAATGTGCACTAAAGGAGAACCAATGCATCATAGTGGTGGTCTAGAGTGGTCTAGACACACACCAACAGTTACAGGAGTGAACTTCCACCTAATCTAGTCTCTCAGGCAGTTACGAGAGTGAACTTCCACCTAGTTGAGTTAACTAGTCAACCAATATTCAGTTAACTGACTGAAACATAGTGTAGTGAGGAGTAGATCAAGGAATCAAGGGTAATGTGCCATTATTGTGATGAAACCAAGGCTAATGTGCATTATCATGGTGATAATCCCAATGTTTCATGGTGACAAAACCAATGCAACATCTAGACTCAACTCAACTAGTTAAACTGAAGTGTCAACGAAAGAGAATATTCTCTCCTAAAATATAGAAGAGTGGATAATGACTAATAATGACTAATAAAAAAGGAAAAGCCTTAGGAAAAATAAATCCTAGGTGTGTGTGAAGTAACTCCAACAGGTGGTCCAAGCTTCATTGGGGGTTTTACATGAAGATATGTGAAAGAGGAGTTCGAGAGAAATGAGATGACAAATAGTTCCAAACGCTTCATCCATTCGATTTAGATACTTGGATTTTTCTAAGGATAATGTTGGTTCGGTTTCTGTTTTCATGGTTAACTTGTATAATCCTTTGCCTCAAATATGCATTATCATATTCCCCTTTCGTGCAAAGAAATTGTATGGTGTAAGAATGAATTGTTTTAGAAATTCCATTTTTCTGCTATCTTCAATCTTCAGTACCTGCAAAAATAATCTGGTGTGTATTTTCCCTAGTAGTATGTCAACTCTGATACCATGTAAATGTGTTGAACTTGCATAGAAAATATCTTGCTAGCAAATGAAATACATAATTTGCAGAGAAAATATGAGAAAAGAGAAACATGAGAGAAAGAATGGAAGAATTCTATTAACCAAATGAATGAATGATAATTTACACATGATATACTCTATATAACTCAACTAATGCACACTGGAGGAGAAGCCAATGTGCCATAGTGGTGTTATAGATTTATATGGACACACACCAACTGTTATGGGAGTAAACTGCCACCTAGTCTAGTCTCTCAGGAAGTTACGAGAGTGAACTCCCCCCTAGTTTGAGTTAACTAGTCTCCCAGTCTTCAATTAACTGAATAAAACAAAGTGAAATGAGGAGGAGATCAAGGAATCATGAGTAATGTTCTAGTATGGTGATTATCCCAAGGATAATGTTCATTAGCTGGTGATGATCCCAATGTTTCATGGTGATAATCCCAATGTGGCATCTAGACTCCACTCAACTGATCAAATTGAAGTGTGAACTGAAGAGAATATTCTCCTAGAGGAATATTCTCCCTAAACTATAGGAGACTGAATAATGAATAATAAACATAGGGGAAACCTTAGGAAAAATAAATCCTAGGTGTGTGTGAAATATCTCCAACACCACCCTATTCCCCAACATGGTTTTAGAGCCGATGGTTTAAAACCTTGACCTATTATCTACAAACCTTGTTGCGTAACATTTGTTGTGTGATTGACTATGGGTTGATGGTTTTCTAATTGGAACTTATTAAAACATACCGATTTCTTTCTAGATATCAAAGATGGCTTCGAAGATTGATTTTGTAGTTCTGAATGAATCAAATTATGAAGTATGGGCACTAGATATGGAAACCCTAATGAAGACGAAAGGACTATGGAAATATACGAAGGTTGTGATTCTATATCTAATATACGATCAGGTGAAGTTGATTGTTTATGGAAAGAAGGATGAGGCTATCAGGGTCATCACGACCTACATCTCGTGGGAGATTCAATTTCACTTCAGTAGAATCGATTTCCCTCATCAAGTCTAGAATAAGATGAATTCATTGTTTAATCGACTCGATGAGAGCCACATCATGCAGTTGGAGAAAACATTGATCTCTCTCGATCCTCATTCCTTTGAGAGAATGGAGGATTATTTGGTGCATGCCAAAGAACTCCAGTTGAAATTTGGCGAATGTGGAAAGAAATATCAAAAGAAATATGGTCAACTCATTGAGATGGTACTAATGAACTTGAGAACACCATTTGATGTGTTCGTGTCAATTTTCTGCACCAACTAGAAAGCACGAAAGGAAGATGGTAATGATTACACCTTTGAAGCTTTCTGTGGTCTTTTGATAACTGATCGACAAAAACTATTTGAAGAAGGAAAGCTTGCTGGTAAATACCAAGCCCACTTTCTCAAGGGAAAGGGTAAGATGGATCCAAAGGATAGAGTACCATTTGATGCCTCTACACAGAAACCTGCATACTGTGTCCATAAACCTTATATATAGGCAGATGCTCCCCAACGAATTCAAAACAAGAAGACATGTCAATACTATGGAAAGACTAAATATGTAAAGAAAGTATGCTATAAGAAGAGAGGCAATTTAGAGAAGGTTAAATTCCTTGAAGGAGATATGTTTGTTGTACACCAACCCACTAATAATTTTACCTTCCAAGTCATAACTTCTTAGGCCTTTCTATCTCATTCTGCATAGAACAAATGGGTAGTCGACTCTAGGTGCACTCATCACATGGCGAAGAATGCCTCCTTATTCACGTGGTTGGATGAAGCTAACGAGAGGAAAATCTATGTTGCTGATGATTTTCTCTAGATGTTGCTGGTTAGGGTGATGTTGTTTGTTGACATGTTAAAATTGTCAACGTCTATCATGTGCCAAATCACAATGCCAATATATTGTCTATTGCTTAGTTAACATAGGCATGTAATATTGTGAAACAATTTGTACAAGTTTCGTGATATGAATTGACCTGACACTAAACCGACTGTACTTGTTGCTGACACTAAAGAGAAAATTCGAATTTGGCATGAGCGACTAAGACACTTAGATTTCTGAAGTCTGCATGAACTGACAACTTAGAACATGTTTGCTGGTTTGACGAAGGTGTTTCCCCATGAAGGACTCTATAAGGGCTATGTGCTCGGGAAGCATCATCAAACACCATTCAACTATGGAAAAGCATGGTGAGAACATAACCCACTCGAGCTAGTTCACAGTGATTTCTGCTGCATCAATCTTGTAACATCCCCTGACCCATATGACTGACATTAGGGTGTAGAATACTCTTAAAAATGCAATTTCTGCTAACTAAATTAATTCATTACAACTAACTAATTTCTGGTAGCTTAAAACTACGAATTAAAACAAATTTATCTACTGTCTACAACCACAAAATATATCCATCTAACACATGCTAATAATCAACATGAAATGAAGCTAAACAACTCATTACAACATCATATAAATCACTTCCAAATACACATAGTTCATGCAAAACAATTAAACATATAATTTAACATAACACCAAGATAAACCACTTATCGTTTCACAACAATTGTGAAACCAACTACTTGGGACAAAATATCCACCCAACCATAGATTGACAGTTCCAAAGCTCAACAACTAGTCACCCCTGAGTTGAGGATAACAATCCACAAAAGAGGGTGGTCTCTCACAATCCACTCACAACTCATAAAACTCTCAACCCAATTGATATTTTCCTTCAACTATCCCGATTTTCCACCATCTCTCTTCCTCTTGACCCGTCCAACCCAAGGAATGTACTCCTTCACTGATATCATTCCCTTGGGTGTCCCATTCGTTTATCAGGGTATCTCTAGCACAAGAAACTAGGAATATCTCAGCTGGGAAATCAAGGGAAACTATTGCTAGGAAAACTATCTGCAACTCAAAAACATCCACTTGTTGTTTCAGTGAAACTAACATAGCAGTTCACTCTTTAGGCCTGACAACCTGGATATTCATTTTTCCAGCTCCAATTCACTCGAATTACACTCTATCTTTCTCTAGAATTCACCCTCCCTGGATGCAACAACTTCCAACCCCGTTTCTTTCTCTCAACTTGCTCTCATGCACCAAAAATTAATGTCTAAAAACTGCTATCCCCCAACCATCCAAATTTCCTCTCTTTGTCTTGCCTTTCTTGAATCACACTCTTCCCCAAGATGATTGTACTCAACCCCCATGTTCCTAATAACTTTTGGATGTGACCAATCACACCCACCCTCTTACATGTATTCAATGATTGGATTTGAGAACACTCAATCAGAAATGGGAAGGTTCATATACAATAACAATTTTAGGAAAAATGGGTTAAATTAATATAAATGGGTATTTCCCCCTTGGACCCCTCTTGGAAATTATCCTAGACACTCGCCTCTCTTGTGGATTAATTAAGCCCCCATATCTTTTCCATGTCCCCTTAGCAACTAGCATCACATTTTTATTAATAAAACAAGGAAATGCAATTCACACATTACATTTCTTGGTCGTAGCCACATATTATATCTACATACAAATTAATTAAACTTGAGATTATAGTGGGGATGTTACATTCCCCCTCCCCTAAAATTGTGCACCATAATCGGTGCACTTTATGCCGATATACATACATACATACATGCATACATATATATATAGAAATTATATCATAATACTTTAGAAAACAAAATTATGCAATTTAACAACTCCAACAACAACTGCAACCAAAATATCATGTTCCTCTCAACTCGCCGACCCAAGGAAGGAACCATTCGTTTATCAAGAATAAGCCAAGTGATGTACCATCCATTTATCAAGGCTAACACAAGGAATGAGCCATTATTTTATCAAGGTCCCCAATGTAGTTGGCTATGACTATGAGATGTGATTTCATAATTTTAGTTTTTCAAAATGGAGTCTTGCATTATGTTTTTTTCAAAACTGTAAAAAATATGCGGGTATTTTGCCCACATGTTTTATTCATGCTCCCATCTAGGATCTTCAGGATCGTAGCAGGTCCATTAAACCTTTAGTATCCCTATGGATTTGTTCCTGAGCACTTTGACTTTCCGGTCCAGGATGCGTATTGGTTCCACTCGGAAATCCCCTTCGTGCTCCACCTGGATCACATTCCAATTAATTACGTGGTTAGGAACAGACACATATTTCTTTAACAATGACACATGAAATATATTATTCTCTCTTATGGATTCGGGAAAAGCTAAAAATGTATGCAACTAGCCCTACCTTTTCTAATATTTCAAAAGGCCCACAATATCTTGCTTCCAACTTCGGGCAGCGTCCTAATCTTAGTGAAATTCTCTTTGCCTTCACTTTCAAAAACACATATTCTCCCACTTTAAAATCTCTAAAAAAATTGTTCATGTATGCATAACTTTTCTTCCTATCCCGGGCGACTTTCAAATTTGCTTCACCTTTTCCATTTGATCTTCCATTTCTTTTAACAATTTTGAGCCCACAACTACTATGTCTGCTAGATTATCCCAACTCACTGGTGTATTACATTTTATGCCATACAATGCCTCAAATGGACTCATTTTCAACGAGGCCCGATACCCATTCTTGTAGGAAAATTCAACTAAATGAAAATAATCTTCCCACTTTGATGGTTGATCCATCACATACATTCTAAGCATGTCCTCAATTATCCTGTTATTCCTTTATTTTTTCCCATATGACTATGGATGATATGTTGTACTAAGATTTAAATTTTTCCCAAAGATCTTGAACAAAACCTTCCAAAAATTGGAAGTAAACTTTGGATCTTTGTCTGAAACTATTGCCTTAGGCACTCCATGTAAACTATAAACTTCTCTCATATAAATTTCTGCAATATTTGTTGCCTTGTGTGTAGTCTTTACTGGAATGAAATGTGTTTCTTTAGTCAATTTATCCACCACCAGCATGATGGAATATTTTTGATTCACTGTTCTGGGAATCTTAGTAATAAAATAAACTGTAACTACTTCTTACTTCCATTTCAGAATGAGAAATGGTTGTAGAAAACCTGTTGGGTGTCTATTTTATGTTTTTAGCTTTTGTCATTCTAGACAAATGGCTATGTAATTAACCACTCCTTTCTTCATTCCTGGCAAAACATATTGGCTTCTTACCACTGTAATTATTTTTTGATATCTTGGGTGCCCGACATATGGCACATTGTGCATCTCCTTTAGTATTTCATTTTTCAGCTCCCCAAAATTTGACACATACATGTTACCTTTGTACATGAGAATTCCATCTTCTTTTATCTCATAATAATTAAATTTCTGCTAAAAATTACCTTGTTGTAATGTCTCTTTTATTTTTAAATAATTCTAATATGAATTTGCTACTGCAACAATTTTGTCTTTCAAATCTATCATGTACATGACGATGGTTGCAATATGCACTTCATGAGCTCTCCTGCTGAGTGCATCAACCACTTGATTTTCCTTTCCCTTTATATGATTAATTTCGAAGTCATATTCACTTAGAAATAACATCCATCTAGGTTGCCTAGAATTTAGTGTTGGCTGCCCAAACAAATGCTTCAGACCACAGTGGTCTGTACTTAGCTTGAATGTCTTACCCATAAGGTAATGCCTCCACATTTTCAATGCATGTACAATCACTGCTTACTCTAAGTCATGTGTAGCGTAATTCCTCTCACGCTCTTTTAATTTTATAGACTCATAGTATACCACATGGTCCCTTTGAATAAGAACTCCACCGAGTCCTTCCTTGCATGCATTGGTGCACACAAAAAAATATTCGTTTGGATCTACTATCTCCTGTCAGTGTTTCATGGAAACTTGCACAGGAGATCAAGCTAAAGAAAGTACAAACAAATCTTATCAATAAAGGAAGAGAGATTCAATATGGAATAATGAGAAAATATGTTCACACTACTCCAATGAGATGATGATTGATACATAGATCATGATCAATATGATACAATGAATGAGTGGAATACACTCATATATAGGGAAAAAAATTCCATAATTAAGAAAAACAATCAAGCATTTAGCTTTATTTAGGAATGCATGCATGCATAATAATGATGGTAAAAATAGAAAGTCTAAAATAGAACTATTCAGTTAATTCCCACTGAACTAGTGTGTCGAAAATAGAAATTTCTCCAACACCCCCCCTAAAAATCACTATGGGGTAAAAAAATGAGTCCTGGCTACTTGGCCATTTTAGGTACTCATGTACAATGAAACTAATGAACACTGAATAAAAGTGAGGAAAGAGGAAAAACCACGTGGGAACAAAACTCCCCCTCAAAAGATAATGTATCAAAAGAAGAAAATGACATCTGCTAGGCAACTGTGTTATTCACTACAAGATGATCCCGCAAAGTCCGAAACTTCTTCTCACTGAAATTCTTTGTGAAGATATATAAATATTTATGGATCTGATGAAGTCCTTTGGCAACCTGTCTAGCCTTGTAACTCTTGATCCTATGGACCCATCTGCACTTGAAAATATTCCTTTCTGGTGGAAGTGGAATCAGATGCCAAGTCTAGTTCTGTAGGAGTGAGTCATACTCCTTCTGCATGGATGCTTTCCATAATGGATTTCCCACAACCATATTGTAGTTTTTTGGATCAGTAGATCAAACCATATAGCAATGCATGGTCATCATAGGTTCTGAAGCTGAAAGTACATGAGAAGGCTCCTCATGCTGAGATCGAGTCATCCTCGAATCCAATGGATTCCCTGCAAGGTTGCTTGTTGCTTGAAGTGTGGTTTGTTCCTTCTTGGGAATCTACTGAAGTTTCAATGCTGGCTTCTTATTTGGTTGTACTACCTGCTTGTTTCCATGTACATAATATGAGTGTATGGAATCATCTCTGATGTCTCAAACCGATGGAAGCACAAGAGTATAAGCATGTTGTATTGGAGGTGCATGCAAAATACTCTCCTTATGTGTAAGTAGAATAGAGGAGTCATCGTCAGAAAACTTAGTGAATTTATACAACCTTGACTTGTGATCCAGCTTACCAATTTCAATGATGGATGTGTCATGCATGTCAATTACTGAAACTGAATCTGATGTAAATTCAACCTTTTTACCTTTTTGAGTGATTTGATAAACTGAGAGCAAATTCATAGAAAGCTTTGGAACATGTAGAACATTCTCAAAACTGCCATTATGGAGTTCCACTCTCCCTTCTCTTTCTACTGCTACTGGAGTATCACCCCCCATGAGAATAGGGAGTCTTGAGCATGGACTCAAAGAAGAGAAAACTTCATCTTTCACTGCCATATGATGGGATGCACCATAATCTATAATCCATGAATCAGATGAGGAATTAATTGCAACTAGAGCATGATGATTACCTTTCTTAGGAGCAGGATCTTCTTCCTTTCACTTCTTGACTCCCTCTGGAATGGAGTTTCCAAGGTTGTTCTACTGAAGTGCCTATGCCATAAGATCGATCTGTTTCTTCATGCATGTGGATTATTCATGATTCATTTTATTGCAGTAAGTGCACTCCTTTCCCTTCTTCTTCTTCTTCTTCTTCGAATCTGAAGAGTTTCTGGAACCTGAAGAATCATTGAAGGGTTTGGAATATCCATCCTTCCTATTTTATTTGGATGACCCTTTTCCATCATGCATGGTGAGCGCATGTGCTTTGGGATATTTCATGAGGCCCATTTGTATGATTTTTGTCTGCTCTTGTGTAAGAGACTCAATGAACTAAGCCAACATAGGCATTTTCCAATTTGTTCCAAAAAGACATGTGCTAGAATGGAAATTGGAGACATATACAATGTATTCTAGTCCTAGCTTGGCCAATATTGTTAGAATAAGTTGTTTCTCTTGTGTAGACTTATCAATACCACATTCACCCAAGATTAATAACAAAGATTTAAATTTAGTAAAAAAATATTGTATATTATCAAAACTTTTAGGGTCTAAGGTATTCAACTCTACCTCAAGCATATGACCTCACATCTCATCCTGCTTTTCAAAGAGTCCTTCCAAGGTGGTCCAGATCTCTCGTTTGGAGTCTTGCATGCGACAACATGAAACCACAAATCAATGGATATTAACTCAAGAATTAGTCCCGTGGCCTCATCCTTACGGTTCACCCATCTCATCTTCTCAATCATTGATGTAGGTTATGTTTCTGTCGCCATCGTCAAATTTTATAGTCCTTTTCTGTTGAGTTGGAATGTCGCCTTAGGCTTCCAATCAAAATAATTGTATGGTGTGAGGATTACCACCAAGTTTGAATGTATAACAGTTTTCATATCCATATCTCCCACTATTTCTAAGAACCCCTAAAAATTTACTCTCAATCTGCAAGTGAAAAATTAAGAAATCACGACAGAAATGACACTTTAAGTGAAAATTCGTATCAATTTCAAGAGATGATCTTGAGACTTAATTTTTGAACAAATGGTGAATAATCTTCCCACACGGTTGAAAACCCACTTCCAAAATGGGCCGATTTACTTTCCTTGAGGGTAGTTTCCTAAAAAACGTAATATTTTGGGAGAAATAACTACTGAAAGGTATGACCATGGATTTATCTTATCGAAACCCCAATTTTCCTTATTATTTGGCTTGTCTGGCTTTCTCCAAGAAACATAGCTCTAATACCATGTCAGTGTTTCATAGAAACCTACACAGGAGATCTAGCTAAAGAAAGTACAAACAAATATTATCAAGAAAGGAAGAGAGATTCAATATGGAATAATGAGAAAATATATTCACACTACTCCAATGAGCTGATGATTGATACATAGATCATGATCAATATGATACAATGAATGAGTGGAATATGCTCATATATAGGGAAAAACATTCCATAATTAAGAAAATAAATCAAGCAATTATCTTTCCTTAGGAATGGATGCATGCATAATAGTGATGGTAAAAATACAAAGTCTAAAATAGAACTAGCCAGTTAACTCCCACTGAACTAGTGTGTTGAAAATAGAAATTTCTCCAACATCTTCAAGATTGGTGCACTTGTAAATATTCCCTTCAATTGTTGAAAAATATCTTCACACTTGGTATTCCATTCGATCTCCACTCCCTTGTTTTGCAAAGAAGTGATTGGACTTGCAATCTTTGAGAACCCTTTTATTAATCTTCGGTAATAACCGATAAGACCCATGCACGATATGAACTTTGTCACATTCTTTGGCGTTGGACATCCTCTAATGGTCTCTATCTTCTTAGGATCAAATTCTATCCCTGCTGCTGATATTATATGCCCCAAGTAGTGAATCTTCTTTTGATAAAATATGCACTTACTTAGCTTAGCATATAATTCGTTCTCTCTTAAAACTTGCCACAACATTCTTAAATGCTACTCATGTTCCTCTTCTGATTTAGAATAGACGAGTCTATCATCTAAGAACACAATCACAAACTTGCCTAGGTATTCCTTGAACACTACCATGAATTCATAATGCCCATATATTGTTTTGAATGTTTTCTTGCTGATGTCTTCTTCCTTTTTCCTACTTGATGATAGCCTGATATCAAGTCAACATTTGAAAAGATTCTTTCACCTTTCAGTTGATCAAAAAAATCATCAATTTTGGGAAAAGGATACTTATTCTTTATGGTGACCTTATTAAGTTGCCTGAAATCAATACACAACCTTAAGGTTCCATCCTTCTTCTTCAAAAAAATAAATGGGGCTCCACAAGGTGACACACTTGGGTGTATATACCCCTTTTGTAACAACTCTTCAATATGCACATGTAACTCCTTCAATTCTGGTGTACCCATTTTGTATGGTGTCTTATACATTGTGGCATATCCTGGCACTAAATCAATAGAGAAATCAATGTCTCTCTTGGGTGAAAATCCTGTAATTTCTCTAAAAACATCTTCAAAATTCCTCAAGACCAAATGGTATTCAATGCTTTCCACTTTATCTTTGGTTGCCTCCTCCATAAGGGCTGCAAACATATGGCACCCCTTCCTGAAGCTATTCTTCAACTGCATAGCTGGAATCTCTCTAAAAACTATAGCCCTTGGAATGCCTTGAATCTTTCCTTGATACCCTTGGAATGCCTTGAATCTTTCAAGACATGTGATTGTCTTGTGGTAACAGTCTAGGACAACATGATGTTTCTCTAACCAATCCATGCCAATTAGACAATCATATGAACCCAACAATATGATGTTTACATCTACCTTCATTTTGAGTTCATTCATGTCTATTTGACAATATTTAACCAACTCATT
>ML867329.1:9969-21206 GCA_009831015.1 Picea engelmannii
CTAAGTTAGTTCCCAGCTTCTTCCATAGCATCCTCCAAAAATGACCTATGAATTTCGTATCCCTGTCCAAGACTATACTTCTCGGCAATCCATGTAATCACACAATCTCTTTGAAAAACAAGTTTGCGATGTGGGTCGCATCGCTGGTCTTCTGACATGGAATAAAATATGCCATTTTCAAAAACCTGTCCACTACCACAAAGATGGAATCAACACCTCTCTGCGTTCTTAGTAAACCCAATACAAAATCCATGCTAATTGCCTCCCATGGCCTCTCAGGTATGGGCAATGGCTGATAAAAACATGCATTCTATTTTCGGCCCTTCGAATGTTGACAAATTCGGAACCTGTCAACAAACCTCTTTACATCTGCTCGCATGCCCGGCCAAAAATATGCTTCGCTCAGCTTCACGAATGTTTTGTCATGTCCAAAATGACCAGCTAAGCCTCCACTGTGCTTTTCCTTTAGCAGATTCTCCCTCATAGAGCAATTTGGAATGCACAGTTGATTGCCCCTAAACAACAATCCATCCTGGATCATATAATCTATCCACAGGCTTCGGTCCCTGAGAACTAGATTCTCAGCTGCTTCATAAACTTCTCCGAAGTCTGCATCTCTAGCATACATGTCCTTCAGATTTTCAAAACCCAACGTCTTGACTCTGAACTCCTGCAGCAACAAACATTTCCTGCTCAAAGCATCAACCACTTTATTAGCAGTCCCTGAAATGTGTTTAATCACAAATGTGAAGTTCTGCATGTACTCTACCCATTTCGCATGCTTTTGGTTCAACTTCTCCTGTTGACTTACAAACTGCAATGCATGATTATCACTATACAATACAAATTCCTTGGGTATCAAGTAATGCCTCCACTTTTTCAATGCCTGTATGATGGCATAAAATTCTTTATCATACGTGGAGTATTTCAATTTTGCGTCATCCAGCTTCTCGCTGAAATATGCAACAGGCCTGTCCTCCTGACTTAAGACCCCTCCTATGGCATACCCACTTGCATCACATTTCACTTGAAATGTCTTTTGAAAGTCAGACAACACCAACACTGGTTGCTCGGTGATCTTCCTCTTCAACAGATTGAATCTCTTTTCACCCTCGATTGTCCAATGAAAAACTTTATGCTGCTTTTTCACCATGTCCATCATTGCTGCGCTGATTCCACTGAAATTCCTGATGAACTTTCTGTAGAAACTAGCCAAACCATGGAAGCTCCTTACTTCGAAAACATTTCTCGGTGATGGCCAATTCTTAATCACTTCCACCTTCTCAGGATCCATTTTCAACTCATTCGTTGATACAAAAAAACCCAAATAAATGAGCTCTGTCCTCATGAAGGAACACTTCTTCATGTTGACCAACAACTTCTCCTGCTGCAGTCTTCTCATTACAATAGCCAGATGCTTTAAATGTTCGGCCTTTGTCTTACTATAGATCAATATATCATCCAGATATACGACTACAAACTTCCTGATGAATTCCCTCAGGACTTCATTCATCAGTCTCATGAATGTGCTTTGGGCGTTTGTCAAGCCAAACGTCATGACCAGCCATTCGTACAAACCTTCGTTTGTCTTGAATGTCGTCTTCCATTCATCGCCCTCTCTCATGCGAATCTGATGATATCTTCTTTTCAGATCAATCTTCGAAAAATAATTTGCCCCACTTAGGCAATCCATCAGATCATCCATTCTCGGCAGTGGAAATCTGTACCTGATGGTAATTTTGTTTATCGCTATGGAGTCTGTACACATTCTCCATCCTCCATCCTTCTTTGGACTCAGTACCGTTGGAACGACACATGGACTCAGGCTCTCTCTGACCAGTCCTTTATCCAGCAGATCCTGTACCTGCCTTTTGACTTCCTCATTCTCCTGAGGCGTCAACCTGTACGTGGCTTTATTCGGAAAACTTGCTCCGGGTATAAGGTCGATGTGATGACTCACACTCCGCATCGGTGGCAACGAACGAGGTAGTTTGTCCATGATGATATTAGCGAAATCTCCCAATAGTTCCTGAATATCATCTGGCAAGTCGTCCACTCTTGTGCTAGTCAGGACAACTCTCGGTTTCCTGACCACAAAGAATTGTGGATCTTCCTTCTTCTCCATCTCTGTAAGTAAATCCTTCCCACTCATGAGAAGTATGGTACTACTTACTTCCAGATTCACCTCCTTGTCCTTTATCGGAAGAAATTTGTGTGTCATCCCATCCTTCTCCAAGGTGTATGTGTTCATTCTCCCATCATGAACCACATTTCTGTCATACTGCCATGGTCTCCCCAATAATACATGACAAACATCCATGGGAATAACATCACATAGGACCTTATCCTTATATTCACCCATTTTGAAATCAACTAAACATTGTTTAGTGACACTTACCTGATGTCCTTTTTGCAGCCATGATACTTTGTATGGACTCGGGTGATTGGTCATCTCTAGCTCTAGCTTTTCCACCATCTCGGTCGAAACGAGATTATCGGTGCTTTCGCTGTCCACTATGACCTTGCATTTCCAGCCCTTGGTCTTGCACGTGGTCCTGAACAGTCTGGTTCTCTGAGATGTGTCCTCCACCTCTTTCTCAGGTTTCAAAATAACCTTATGCACCGTCAGTGACCTCCCACTCCCGGTGTCTTCATCCTCAACATCACACCTCTGCGCCTCAGTGATGTGAGCTTCTCCTCTGTCCGGTTTCCTGTCTGGACAGTCAACAGCTTTATGTCCATCTTTCCCACATGTAAAACATGTGATGATTCCTCCTCTCCCTCTTCCCCTACCTCTGGTATGAGGAAAAGTGTTCGCATCAGCATAACCTCCTCGCGGATCATTCGGTTGCCTTCTCGGATCAACATCTTGCTGTCTTTGTTGTGAGGTTCCACCTCTTTCAATCTGACCCTGAGGTTTCTTCCATTCCTCCTTGGGCTTCTGTGTTCTTTCTTGGGAAACTGCCTTACCTCTGGGTTGACTTCTGCCTCTCCCTCGCTGTCCCTGCTTGCGGCTCAGCTTCTCCTCGACTTTCAGAGCCAATTGGTAAGCATCTTCCACCATCTTGATGGTTAGCATGCTCAATTCATCCTGAATGTCATACCTTAACCCATTCAGGTACCTCGCCACCTTTTCATCATCGCTCTCCCGATGAACTTCTCTGATGTTCAGTCGATAAAACTCCTTGGTGTACTCCTTCACCATCATCAACTTTTGTCTCAGGTTCTACATTCGCCTGAACAATGTGATCTGATAATCTCTGGGGATGAATTTCGCTTTCATCTTCGCGATCATCCTGTCCCAGCTTTTGATCTTCTATTTTCCTTTGGAATGCCTATCCGCCTGTAGCTCGTCCCACCATAAGGCTGCATGTCCTTTCAACTTGGTAACATCATGCCTCACCTTTTTATCCTCTTCTATATCCTCATAGTCGAAGTAGGTTTCAAGAGATTAGATCCAATCCAACAACTCTTTTGCATCCAGGCTTCCTTCGTAAGCTGGAATGTCCATCTTGGTCTTTAAGCTCATTATGGCAATGGCCTTAATCAACCACTCGGTTGATGCATCCTCTGCTGTGACCTCTTCTTCGTGTCCAGCTTCCTCTTCCACCTCGGAATCACTGAACTCTCCAGTGCCGACTCCGCGTATCTGTGTTGTCTCCATCTCCTCAAGCCTTGCTCAGAGATCTCTCATTTGGCGTTCCATTTCTGGATTTCTTGCCGGCCTACCCCTTCTTCACACATCCATGTCCTCTCGATTAGGTGACTTCCTTTCTCTTTGGGGTGGCATGGTGTATTTACTCCTTCTCCTTCCTTGCTACAGAAAGCAAAGAATTTCCCGCTCTGATACCACTCTGACGCAACCTTCCCCTCTCCTCGGAGAACGATCGCTGTTCACCAGGACCTTCTCTTGACTTTATCCCGAAGAGATAAAATGCCTTCAAATTCCCCGTCGGAAGTTCTTTACCCACAACAACTCTCCACTGACCCCCCTTCCAAATTGGGAAATCGGAATTCACGATATCACAGATTCTATGCTCGCGTGCCTTATGCCTCACGAGTCCCGAACTCCGATATGGGTCAACGGTCAATGCTTCTGTTTGTCGGGGATTTCCCTATCGGTAAATCGGCACATAAAGTGTCGCGGTTCACTTGCACTACAAATCTCCGAACCCCGAACTCCGATGGCACGTGCGCTATCTCCTCGCCACGTCACATCCTCTTCCACTCTATCGAGAATCGCGGGATTGCAATTTCACCGTCCTCAATTTATTTTCACTGTACAATCCCGAATGCCGAATCCCGACTTCCCAGGATCTCGTGCCACCTGTCCCCTGTCGATCAACGGCTCCGATGTAATCGGAAAATCACCGATCGCGATTTCAACAGTTATGAAAATCTTGCCTCCGGGAAACCCGATATGCCGAGTCCCGATAAGCCTCAATTCCTTCCTGTACCTAAGGGTTAAATCCCTCACAACTTCTCCCAGATTGAACGATCAACAGGATTTTTCGAATCTATCCTACGAACCTTGGCCGTTGATTCTCCTCCTTGAGGATTTCTTTCCGCTCCACAGCTTCTTCCTGCTTGAGCCTCTCTTGGATCTGTTCCCGCAGTACCCACGAAGGAACTATCCCTCCTGAGCTGTGTCAACTCTGACTCCCTCAAAGACTTTGTACACGATTCTCGCACTCGATCTCCAATAGCTCTCGAGGTGTTGAATTGTTCCAGACTCTGTGCACTTCCTGCAACATCAGTCCCTAGCTTTCTCTGCTCAGATTCACAACTGAGACTAATTATAGCCTGCGCACACCTCGCACGGCCCTGCCAACCCAAATCAACTTCTGGGTGAACGAGAATAAGAGTTTAACTGTTGAGCCTCATCAACGCACTCTATGCGGATGAATTCGACTGCACTCTATGCAGGAATCTCCTGGCTCAAACATAGAAACAATTGAAACTCATTCTCTTCTCTCTCAGACTTCAGTTAAACCTCTGAAATCACATGCACAACATATTCAAAAGCAAATGCATACAAGGAAAACAAAACCTTCATGAGCACATAAGCAACATACCCACAGAGAAACAACACCATACATGAATTTGAATCAAGGACTCTCTTCTATTAACTCAAATCTGTACATGGGTGTTCTTCACAAGTTCTCTTCTTGCTCCTGTTTTCCAATAATCATGAATAATGTTACAATGTACAAAGGAGGGTGCCTATATTCCGTTTGCCCTCTCGAATTCTACAACTATCAAATCTACAATTAATTCCTATCTAATAGCATTAAATATATTAATTTCCTTCCTATCTACTAAGGATGAGAGTTTAAAGGCTCAAGGTCCCCTTTACCATACAAGTGTGCTTCTTTATGAATGCCTTCATTAAAGAACGATGCAACAATTTCCAAAGCATTTCAAAATTTGTATAGGCGTTGTCTAGCTATCTTTTCTGCTCGATGCGCTGGCTCACTTGATGAGTGAGCGATGCTCTTGCATCACTATCTTTTCGACGCCAAAGTTTCTTGCCACCCAAATGTAGTGAGCTTCCCAAATCAGCTTCGCGTTCTCACTTGATGGAATGTAGAGATGGCCCAGATTACACAATAGCCCATCCTAAATATGGAAATTAGTGACCACTGAGTTGGCGCCCAACATTTGGTAGGTGGTGGAGAAGTCAGGGTCTGTCTCGTAGAGGTGGGGCCATATGAAGGTCTCGTTACTGCAAGAGTCTAGCACTGTGGTGAGTGTCGTGACTGGAGGTCAGCTAAGGCAGTCAGCAACTCAGTTGGCACTTCTTGTTTTATACTTGATGTTGAGGTGGAACTGTTGTAAGTATGTTGACAACTTCTGATGGCAGTCATTCTGCAATTTTCCTTGGGTCTGCATGAACTGTAGTGGCTTGTGATCAGTGTGGATGATTTTCTCCTTCCCAAGAATGTAATTTCTCCACTGGCGGCAGGCTTGCATAATGGAGTACATTTATTTATCATAATTAGGGTACTTATGGACATCATTTGATAGTGTCTCACTATGATATGCCACGGGGTGGCCGTGTTGAGTGAGGATGGCACCCACGACATAGTCTGAGGCATCTGTCTCGATCTCAAAGGGATGTTGTCGGTCTGGTAATGAAAGTACCAGGGATGAGCAGAAGTTATTCTTCAAGTCATCGAAGTCTTGTTTTTGGGACATGCCCCACACAAATTTTTCCTTACCTTCACCCCTAGTTACTTGGCTGAGGGCCCATGCGATATGAGAGAAACCCAACACAAACCTATGATATAAATTGGTGAGTCCCAAGAAGCTCTGAAGTTTAGTGAGTGTGGTTGGGGATGGCCAGTAATGAATGAAATGGATCTTGGCCAAATCCACATGCACACCATGCTGATCAACGATGTAGCCTAAGATACGGACCATGTCCATGCGAAGGAGCATTTTTCTAAGTTTGCAAATAGTTTGTGCCGCCGCAGGGTGTGCAAAACCTGTTGAATATGCTGCAAGTGTTTTGCCCAAGTCTTGTTGTAGATGAGGATGTCATCCAGATACACCACTACAAAAGTATTGGTGAAAGGTCTTAGGATATCGTCCATCATCCTCATAAAATTTGTTGGAGCATTTGTCAAACCAAAGGGCATGACCAACCATTCAAAAATGCCTTCTTTTGACTTGAAGGCAGTCTCCCATACATTTGTTTGTTCTATTGGGACTTGGTGGTAGCTAGACTTCAGATCAATCTTACTAAAGTATTTGGCCCCTGTGAGTTGATCAAGGAGGTCGTCGATTCAGGGAATCAGGTACTGGTTTCGGACTGTGATTTTATTCAGGGCCTAGTAATCAATGCAGAGTTTCCAGGTCTCATATTTCTTCTGCACCAGCACGATTGGAATCCCACAAGGCGATGATTTGGGATGGATGTGCCCCTTGTGGATCATTTCTTGGATCTTCCTCTTGATCTCCTCATTTTCTAACAAAGAGCGATGATAGACTGACCCATTGGGTAGCAGTGCACCTGGGGTCAGATCGATAGGATGCTTGACCTGGCAGTGCAGGGGTACCCCAGTAGGAGAGGAAAAGATATATGAGTATTCTTCCACGACCTTATCCACTTGCTTCTTTTGTGTGGAGAGATCGGTCACAGAGGCCCTGGATGTGGCTGTGATGTTTCGCTCACTCTAAGAGCGAATCACGAAGAAGAAAAAAATCCCGTTCTAAGAGATGAACTTCCTGCATTTCTTGGCAGAGATCAAGGAAATAGCACTAGGAGGGATTGCCTTAGGTATCCTGTACAATTTCATGTTCAAAGTAATAATAAAACTATGGGGCCTAGACTCATATACAACATGACGTTTCCATAAATAAGGTTGGCCCAAAAGAACATTACAAACTTTGAGAGGAGCAACATCACACAATACCTCGTCTTTGAAGCGCTTGATTTCGTACGACAATCGACACTGTTGGCTGACGCGGAGATTGCTTCTTTGGAGAAGCCATCCAATGGTGTAGGGTTGTGGGTAAGGCATTGTCAGTAGGGCCAATTTCTTAACAACCTCTACTAAGATGAGGTTCTTCTGGCTACCACTATCAATGATGAAGTGCAGTGGGGTGCCTTTTACCCACATCTATGAATGGAAGAGGCACTCTTCTTCTTCTGGCTCGCCTGGTTCACCAAGTTGGAGCTTGGTGGTAGAAACGGTGGCACTGGGTTCCACGTCAATGATCTGTCCTCCCCTTTCTAGTTCTGACTTAGAGTCAGAACCCGCATCTGATTCAGAGGCTTTCACTTTGTCTACTAGTGACTTCTTTGAGAGGAAGTCAACAGTGTTATTCCAATGGCTCTTATGAAAGTCACACCACTTCCCGGTATCTTTCTTTGTTTTTCTGGTGTCCTTCTTTGCTTGTGGCTTGGACTGGTTGTCCCGATACTATCCATATTTTCTTTTTCCTTTGTTTTGTGGGTTGGAGCCGCCCTTTCCTGGCTTTTGCTGTGAGGGGTTCCCAGGCCCAAATTGCTACATCTTTTGTTTGAGCTTCTGCTCGATTTTGACGGCATATCGGTAGGTCGTGCCCAAGGATGAGATGTCCAGAAATTCAATTTCGGTCTGGATGTATCTATGTAGAGCACCGCGATACTTGAGCACCAGATTTCGCTCTGAATCTTTGATACCCAGCTTGGTGTGCAAGGTATGGAAGATATTTGTGAACTATGGCACTGCTTGGTCTCTTTCTTGTCATGGTGTGGTCCATTTGGTATACAAGTCATCATAACTTCTGACAGGGTAGTATTGTTCCTTAATAGCATCGCTGAAGGATTCCAAGTTGGCCATGATTGTAAATAATGAGGGTTCTTTTGTTTCCTTTTTCTCACAAAAATTTTCCCACCAATATTTGACATGGGGAACAGTTTTGAGAAGCGCAAAAGTAATATTTTCTCTATTCAAAAAATTATGGACAGAAAAATACCCGTCTAGTAGATTCAACCACTTTTCTACAACATCTACATCTATCTGACCTTCAAATATAGGAATATCGAAGTTGATTTTTACCTTGAGCGGGGCGACGCCTCCGCTTGATGAAGATGCGTCACCTGTTGGTAGTTGTCGAAGGATTTGCACGAAACTATCCATCATCTCGTTCCTTTGTTGCGTGAGGGATTCCTCAAGCAACATTTTGAAAGGTTCTTCTCTCCTGTCATATTTCTTTTCTCCTTCCATGAGAGTTCGCTTTGGCGTGTGAGAGATTGTGTCCTCAAGAGAAACAAGCCCGAGACCCAATTCTTTGTACCCTGACCTCATTGGGGACATGCATTAAGACTACAAGGAGGAGACCACTCTGATACCACTAATCTAAATTTTATAAGGAGAACAAAATGAATATAGATTATTAAAATATGCTTAACACAAAATAACAGAGATATAGTAAAATTGGTTTTCTACTCGATAAGGAAATAAGCTGAAATTGTAAAATGCATTGAAAAACAAGCTTGTTGGAATGGTGGTGGCTTATCTCTGAGAAGAGATGTGACGGATGCGCTCATTCACAAGAATATGGTTACAATGAGGCTCTTAAGGTTTTTTACAATAAACATGAATTTCAAAAACCCTATACATCCAAAAACCTAACCCTAGGAGATGAAGCGCCAAAAGTCATGTGGGCCCTGTTTGGATAAGTTAGTACATCAACTTCCTGGGGTCACAACTTTTGCATACAATATTCGTTTTAGGTGCACAATAGCCCATTGGAAAGGTATAACTGAGAAGAATAATTTTTGATTAGACAGGGCAGTGCCATTGGCAATTCCCTGGGCCCCAAATCCCCCAAAAACGTCGTTTAGGGTCTCAAAACGACCCTAGAAGTTTGGAACCCAAAAAACTACCGAGAAACTGCCAAGGTGGAAAACTATTTTTTGAGCCAGTGGAATAGGTGGGTGGCCACCGATATCCACCTAGATCACTAGACCAAAGTAATAAATTATTTAATGATTTTTCTTTCAACAATCATGAGAATTTTCATCAATACAAATTTTCTTCTTGTTCTAATTTATTTTTACAAAGGATGAATCGAAGTCATTTATGACAACCATTTGGAGGTTTAAGAAACTTAGTCAACCCAAATATGAACATAACTCGACCATTTTCACCTCATATTACTATTCATAAGCCAAAATTTACTATAATGTTTCCAATTTACCATAGAGTCCTTAAGGCTTTCCTAGACACTATGGTTTCATTCAGTCCCTCTTGTGTCCCGGAAATAGGTTTTTTCAGCCTCACTTATGATAATTTATACCAACTTGCCTCATGTTTCTCTGTGAATTTCCCGAAGTTCACTCTAATATTAGTAAATCTCACTTCATTAGTGTCGCTCTATCATATGGTAACATAGTTCGTCATTTTTCGTCATTTATAGTGGGATTTTGTTTATTCCCAATCCTCTCCAATAATCTGGATTTCCGAAATTCCTACGTTATGTGTTGCTTTATCAACTTTCATAATGATTATCCAAAGAATATATTTTCGATCTAGCAGTCTCACCCAAAATTTATTTATCTATCATCAGAGGGTTCTGGTATTTCGGTCAGTGTGACAAACGACCGTTTGTTACACCCATCAAAAGATGAACTCACTAATCGTACATCCCCTATGCCCCTCAACCTCTATCTTTTCCTTTATCCTCCCTTTAAGGGGGATCAAGCCCTTTAATCCACGAAATAGAAAGGGTGAAACCGATTTCCTAATGGATATATTTCTTTCTTGAGTTTGTTGTGTTTTGTCGGGCCCTATTTGTCCTTTTCACCACCTCTTTCTACTTTTCACCAAGGATTGACATCTTTTCACTTAAGTCAAGAAAAAAACACTCGAATAGATGAATATTAATTCCTATTATATAATTAATTATTCCAACAAATATGCATACCATAAATTATCTAAAAGAAAAACCTAGGGGTAACCTTACCCGATGCAGACAAGCGAATACGTTCCTTTCTTTTCAAGATCCAATAGAACTATATTCATATGTTAGGGTTATTTCCTCCATACAGTTAGGTATATCCTTTCCATGTTTTCTAGTATTGTACCATCTATGTCCTTCTTGTATAGGCTCTCCTTAATGTCTCTGGATAATAATCTTGTAATTTTTTTATTGATTTGGAAGATTTATATTGAAAAAAGATTCCTCCATACAAGCCAAGCCTAGAATCTGGATATTTCTCCCATGTATCCTTCCTCTCAAAGGCTATTCTATAAGTTAGGCCTTCATTATATCCTTCTCTTGAGGGAGACTTGTTCCCAATTCATATTGATAACCTTCTGATCATACTCAAAAAAGTGATATACATATTCAATCAGTTTCTCATTCATTACTTACAAGCATGTACCACATTTTACCGAGCTGACCTCCCCAATCGGGAAGTCTAAAGAAGAAATGAATGACCAAGATATTATATATGTTGTCATCAAACTTATCAAACCCTTCCCTTTCTAACTAATAGGAAAGTAAAGCCTTACCTTCTCTTCTATGTCGACTACCTGGGTATTGGCTACCAGGGTGGAGACAGGAGAACCAAGTTTAATCACCTAAATGGAAGTCCTGTAGGCTCTTTCCCTTTATCCTCCCTTAAGAAAAAAAACCATTGAAGAAAAAAATGAGAATAAATTACTTCCTATTGAATATATTATGTGGTCTCTGTTCCTCATGAGCGATTACACAATAAGGTATTTACCCATGAGCGATAG